>CM071568.1:586546-657001 GCA_036426205.1 Ascaphus truei | reverse complement strand
GAGCAGTCTCGCTCATTATAAAGCAGTCTATTTATAAAGCAGTCTCATTCATTACACAGCAGTCTCACTCATAAAGCAGTCTCACTCATTATAAAGCGGGCTCACTCATTACAGAGCAGTCTCGCTCATTATAAAGCAGTCTATTTATAAAGCAGTCTCACACATTATATATAAGCAAGTTCACCAATGTTGCAAAGCAGTCTCCAAAACATCTCATACAAGACAGTCATTCATTACAAAGACAGTCTCCTTCATTACAAAGCAGTCTCATTTCACTAATAAAGCCGTCATCTCATTACAGAGCAGTCTCCTTTCATTATAAACATCTCACTTCAATTACAGAACAGTCTCCACGCATTACAGAGCATCTCACTATTTACAAACGCAGTCGCTCTCATTACAGGCCGTCTCACTCATCTACTTAAAGACAGTCTTCTCGCATTACAGAGCGTACAACTCATTATAAACAGTCTCTCTCCTTATTACAAGCATCTCACTCATTACAAGAGCCACATAACCATCTCACTCATTAACAGCTACTCTTAAGACGTCCACTCATTATAAAGCAGCTTCTCCTTAAACAGTCATCTACAGAGCAATCACACTCATTACAAAGCAGGTCTCTTCTCAGTACAGAGCAGTCTCACTCATAATTACATACAGAGCAGTTCCTCTTCCAACTCTATACAGACAGTCCTCTATAGCATCTCAGTTATAAAGCAGCTCTTTACGCGTCACACATTATGCGCAAGTCCTCACTCATTATAAAGCAGCTCATTGATAAAGCAGTCTCTACTATTATAAAGCTATCCAACATAGACATTCAATCACTAAGAGCAGTTCACCTACACAATCCATACAGAGCATCTCACTCAGTGACGAGGCAGTCTATACTCATTAGCAGCAGTCTCCCACTCATAAGCGCAATCTCACTCATTACAAAGCAGTCTCTCTCATTACAGAGCAGTCTCACTCATTATAAAGCAGTCTCTATTTATAAAGCAGTCACTATTTATAAAGCAGTCTATTTATAAAGCAGTCTCACTCATAAAGCAGGCTCACTCATTATAAAGCAGTCTCTATTTATAAAGCAGTCTCATTCATTACAAAGCCGTCTCACTCATTATAAAGCGGGCTCACTCATTACAGAGCAGTCTCACTCATTATAAAGCAGTCTATTTATAAAGCAGTCTCATTCATTACACAGCAGTCTCACTCATTATAAAGCAGTCTCGCTCATTATAAAGCAGTCTCGCTCATTATAAAGCAGTCTCCTTCATTATAAAGCAGTTTCTCATTACAAAACAGTCTCATTATAAAGCAGTCTCACACATTATAAAGCAGTCTCACTCATTGCAAAGCAGTCTCACTCACAAAACAGTCTCATTCATTACAAAGCAGTCTTATTCATTACAAAGCAGTCTCATTCATTACAAAGCAGTCTCATTCATTATAAAGCAGTCTCTCATTACAGAGCAGTCTTTCATTATAAACAGTCTCACTCATTACAGAACAGTCTCACTCATTACAGAGCAATCTCACTCATTACAAAGCAGTCTCTCTCATTACAGAGCAGTCTCACTCATTATAAAGCAGTCTCTCTCATTACAGAGCAGTCACACTCATTATAAAGCAGTCTCTCTCTCCTTATAAAGCAGTCTCACTCATTACAGAGCAATCTCACTCATTACAGCAGTCTCACTCATTATAAAGCAGTCTCACTCATTACAGAGCAGTCACACTCATTATAAAGCAGTCTCTCTCTCCTTATAAAGCAGTCTCACTCATTACAGAGCAATCTCACTCATTACAAAGCAGTCTCTCTCATTACAGAGCAGTCTCACTCATTATAAAGCATTCTCACTCATTACAGAGCAATCTCACTCATTACAAAGCAGTCTCTCTCATTACAGAGCAGTCTCACTCATTATAAAGCAGTCTCATTATAAAGCAGTCTCTCTCATTATAAAGCAGTCTCACACATTATAGAGCAGTGCCCTCACTCATTATAAAGCAGTCTCATGATAAAGCAGTCTCTCTCATTATAAAGCTTCCTCACACATTATAGAGCAGTCTCACTCATTACAGAGCAGTCTCACTCAGTGACGGGCAGTCTATACTCCATTACGCGAGCAGTCTCTCATTACAGAGCCTCTCTCATTATAAAAAGCAGTCCGCACTCATTACAGAACATTCTCTCTCTTACAGAGGCAGTCTCTCACTCATTAGACAGCAGTCCTCTTCTCATTACAGAGCAGTCACACTCATATAAAGCAGTCTCTCTCTCCTTATAAGCATCGCATCTCTCACTCCTTACGAGCAGTCTCCACTCATTATCAAGCATCTCTCTCATTACAGAGCAGTCACACTCATTATAAAGCCGCTTCTCTCTCCGTATAAAGCAGTCTCACTCCTTCACAGAGCAATCTACCTCATTACAGACTCTCATCATTATACAGCAGTCCTCCTCATTACCGAGCAGTCTCACTCTATAAAGCAGTCTCACTCATTCGAGCCAATCTCACTCATTACAAGCATTCTCTCTCATTACAGAAGCATTCTCTCATTATAAAGCAGTCCCACTCTTTAACATCCTCAACTCATTACCGAGCAGTCACACTAATTATAAAGCGTCTCTCTCTTTATAAAGGAGTCTCACTCATTTACAAGCAGTCTCCTCTTTTAAAGCATCTCTCTGATAACGCAGTCTCCACTCATTACAAATAGAGCAGTCCTCCTCCGCTCATAAGGCAGTCTCGCTCATTATCAAAGCAGTATCATTCATTATAAAGCAGTCTCTCAAATTACAGAGCAGTCTCTACATTACACCTCATCTCACTCATTATAAAGCAGTTCTCTCGTCATAGAAAGCAGTCGCACACGTAAGAGTCATGTCTCACCTCATTACAGAGTAGTCTCACTCATTACAGAGCAGTCTCACTCATTACAGAGCAGTCTCACTCATTGCAATGCAGTCTCACTCATAAAGCAGTCTCACTTATTATAAAGCAGTCTCATTCATTACAAAGCAGTCTCATTCATTATAAAGCAGTCTCTCTCATTACAGAGCAGTCTCTCATTACAGAGCAGTCTCACTCACTATAAAGCAGTCTCACTCATTACAGAGCAATCTCTCTCATTACAGAGCAATCTCTCTCATTACAGAGCAGTCTCACTCATTTCAGAGCAGTCTCACTCATTTCAGAGCAGTGTCACTCATTATAAAGCAGTCTCACTCATTACAGAGCAGTGTCACTCATTATAAAGCAGACACCTCTCTAGGGAATAAGTTCCGGTTTAGCAACAGAATAGGATGTTCCACGCCATTAAAGTATTGAGACAAGACTGCTCCTAGGCCTATATTCGAGGCATACGAATAATTAAAGCACTTTTAAAGTGAGGACTTTTGAGAGCGGGGACTTTGGATAAGCACCTAGTGACCCCTTCGTCAAATCCAGAATGGTTATGTAATCGGCCTCTCCTAAGGAGTCAAGCAACTCATCTACTCCGGGCATTGGGTATGCATCAAACTGTGAGACCACATTTACTTTCCCTAGGTTAACACAGAACTGTACTTTCCCATCTGGTTTGGGTACTAGAACAAGGAGACTGCACCAGTCACTATGGGACTCTTCTATAACCCCTACTCTTAACATCTCCTTGACCTGTGTAGCCAGGTCCCCTCTTGCTCCCCGGTTCCCCGCCCTCTCTCCTCTTACCTCCGCTGCTGTCGGGTGGTTGCGGGTGGCCGGCGGACTCGCCGGCGGCCCCTCTGCAGGGCGCCGCCATGTTGGAATGGTGTATATGCATGCGCGGTGGCTCGCGCATGTGCAGAGAGTGTGTGGCGGCCATGGAAGGGTTGCGCATGCGCAGTGGAGTGAGCGCAGGCGGCGGCCCATAGGCATAGGTTCTGCTGGGACTAGAAGCCCCATAGTGCTCAGGGGCAGGATACCATGTGATGCCAGGGAGCCAATCGCGCAGCTAGGTTTCCTGAGACAGGAGATAGATATTCGCGCGCTGGAAGAGGAGGAGTCAGTCAGAGCTGGGACAGGATAGGGGTAAGAGGTGTATGTGCAGGGGTCTGTGATCCTCTGCACTAGGCCAGATTTCCCCCTAGGCCCCAGCTAGGCCCCGACTCACGCTGATAGATTGTGGCTGGTACAGGGACAGGCCCTTAGTCAGGAACCCTACTCCTTTAGCTACATATATAATTCAGGGACACAGCTGCATGCTGCGCGACCCAGATACCAGTGGTCTGGGACCAGGCTACGGTGGCAGAATCAGAGACTATCATCACAGTGGGACACTCCAGCGGGACACCACCCCACGCGGAGGCAGACGGCAGATCCCTAGCTGGTTTCTTGTCTGCGTACCTTACAACCAGTGCACCAACTATAACTACCTTCAAATTAGTGGGCCGCGCGGTCACACATATTGGGTTTGGGTATGGGACACTGTGGGACATTGTTGGACACTGTGGGACATTGTGGGACACTGTGGGACATTGTGGAACACTGTGGGACATTGTGGGACACTGTGGGACTGGGATTCTCAGGACACGGTGTGGGTTACACGGTGGTGGGATACAGCCATGTGAGGCGTGTGGGTACTTGTACCTTTAGTCCTATAGAGTAATAGACGTTATAGAGTATAAGATATGTGTTCCAGAAAAGGCCTTTCTATTTTACATTGTGTGTTCATTGTTTGGGTCCTGTCAGGGGCTCCTCCCACTAAGTTGGGATCCCTCTCAGGTGGAGGCGCTGCATCAAGGTTGTAAGTATATTGCCCCAGGCTCTCCATGGTGGAGGCTTAGGCCCCTGTGAGCCAACATGTAAAAGGGCAGCACCAGTAGCCATCTTGTTTAGGGGGAAACAGGGCTACACCTGTTTTTGGACTATGCCCATCCTGCTGTATGGACGAGACAGTACTCTCACCCTGGATTCAGTTATAATTTTATGGGAAATTAAATGAGTTGTTTCCGGTCTTTCTGAAAAAAACATCCTTAAACTGGACAACGAGCTCTACTCGTTGCTATCTTTGTTCGGGGGTTAACGGTTTCCCCATTGGGATCTGCTCTATGACTGTCTTTCTTTCTACAGGAAGCTGGGGACCCAAATCCATTCTCTCGTCGACCTGATGGATGAACAAGGATTCCTCAGTTTTCCAGGCGTATACCGGAACCTCCCACTACGAGACTCCTCAGAGTCAAGACCGTGTTCGCTGCTGCCCAGCATTGACGCCGTCACGCTATTTTCCCAGAACCGGAGCTGTACGTTACTGGAAGTGACGTCACGAGCTTATGCGAGTAACGAGGGACGCTGTGCGGGTCGGGCGGCGGGTGAGAATTTCAGCACTCTGAACAGAGTCTAAACTTCTAACCCATGCGATTTTACATTTGTGAAATTGTAAGTGCGCATTTTTATTTGCGTTTAGTGTCTATAAAGATACGTTGTTTCTCCCATCTGCACCCTCTTTGGCCTTATCTCTCCTCTGAGGTGGATTCCTGACATCACCTCCTGACGAAGCACTACGTGCGAAACCCCTCAGTGCGCCTGTCTGCCTATCTTTTCTCCTGAGATGAATGTATAGATGAACACCTAAGAGGGATAGTAGGCTTGCTGCCTATTCTCTATAAGAGGGGGGTGGGGGGGAGAGCTGGTGCCCCGTAGCCGGACGTGAACCTCTGGCTGGTCCCAACTTCCAGCGCCAGTTGGCCAGGCCCCCCGAGCCACGGGTCCGGTACAGGTGTCCCGACTCTCCCACCCCCCCTGTCAGCGGCCCTGTCTGGGTTTGCAAATGTATTGGATATTGCCCCTTACATAGGGAACTCCCTCAGACTCAGTACATGCCAATAACCTTCTCTTAAATGAAGCATCCCAAACGCCTGGACTCATGGTTACTGTCCCACACCCAGAGTCGCTCCTACCAACCATTGTGGCTCTCAATGTATTACTTCCTGGTAAAAGATTTTTATAAATAAATATGTATGTATATCTTTATTTATATAGCGCCATTAATGTACAGCCACAGTGCTATTCATATGCTTCGTTAAGCAGGTGTGTTTTAAGGTGAGTCTTAAAGGTGGATAGAGAGGGTGCTAGTCGGGTACTGAGGGGAAGGGCATTCCAGGGGTGAGGGGCAGGCAATGAGAAAGGTTTAAGGTGGGAGAGGGCTTTAGATACAAAGGGGGTAGAGAGAAGACATCCTTGAGCAGAACGCAAGCGTCGGGATGGTGCATAGTGACGTATAGTGATGTACAGAGTGTATTCCCTCACTGTCTCTGAAAGTCTCCCAATATATCACTTAGGGGCAGGGATTTCCTTTCCTATTGTCTGATTTTGTTTGTTGCACTTATAGTGTAGCCAGGTCTCCCCAGCGCTACCGCACCCCCCTCACCTGACTGCCGATCGCGGGGGCCGCCGCGTCCAATGGCGGCTCCGTTCGGCAGTGGCAGGGGAGAGGGCGGTCAGGTCCCGGCTCGGGGGTTGCCGGGGACGCGTGCGGCCGGTTGCCAAGGCCGCACGCGCATCTCAGGGCTCCCGGCGCTCCCGGAGCCGGGCGGATAGGGCGCCGCCATGTTGCGCCGGGTCGCGCATGCGCAGTGAGTCCCCGGCGGTCCAGTTAGCTCGCGCATGCGCAGGGAGAACCCTAGCGCCAGGGAACAGTTGCGTGAGGGCAGGAAAAGCGCAGGAGAGTCGCGCGAGAGTAGGGACAGCTCAGGAAGGGTTGCGGCGGCCATTAGGAGTTAGTATAGGCAGAGGGGAGGAGCGCACGCGGCCCCAATGTTATTGTAGGGGCCTCGGGACTACAATTCCCATGAGGCTTAGGGCCAGGCACACCAGGTGGGACAGTGTGGCCAATGAGGGCCAAGAGTCTGAGGGGAATTGGATACATTTCGCGGGCAGAGAGCTGCGTGAGTCAGTTGGAGCAGCGGAGCTGAAGGGGAAGGAAGGATGCGGGGAGTGAGTGCAGCTCCTGCATCCAGATAGGTACCCTCACCCTCCAGGTAGGCCCCAACTCCCCACCAGGGTAGTGGGTACTGCTGCGGCACAGTTTATTCGAGCATTTGCCCGTTCTGTGCCGCAGCAGTAGCCTGGCGCGCGCCCGAGAGTGACGGGCGCGCGCCGAAGCAGCGGAAGAGCGCCCTCCGATCGGGGCGCTCTCCCTACCGCTGCCGGGTCCGCCGGGTCCCCCGGAACCCCCTGCCGCTGTCCCGCGATCGCGGGACACCAGGGCTCCCTCGGGGAGCCCCTGGACGCGCGTGCAGGGGGCGCACGCTCCCGAAGACGCGTGACCGCGCGTCTATGACGCGCGGCACGCCGAGGGGCGGCCACTAGCAAGCCGGGAAATCTCCCGGCTTGCGGATCTGGCCGATGCGCAATAAAGCGTGTCGCCAGTGTAACTGATAAGGGAGGCCCTAGATAGGGAGGTCACCCTTGTGTGTGTAAGGTGCAGGTTTGGCAGTGCCACAGCGGGTAGTGCTGTGCGCACTGGCAAATAGGCATAGAGTGCGTGCAGTGTGTTTGCTGCGGGTTCCAGGTTGCTGTGTATGAGTGTTACATGTTGACGCTGCGTGTACTGAGTGCAGTGTGTGTGCAGCGTGTGTGAATGTCTGCAGGCTGACTGAGAGCTGTGTGTCGGCTGCAGGCGCGTTAGGATTAGTGAGTTAGGAGCTAGTGGTTAGTGAGGTTTCTGGACTTGGGGTAGTAGGGGAGGGGGGTAGGTTATTAACCCCGCAGGCCCTAGGGGTTTCCCCAAGTCACCTCAGGTTGCGGTACATCAGGGACAGGCCCTAGGTTAGGGTTCCTGTCACGCTACTGCCCGCTAGGGATAGATAGGGATAGCGGCGGTTGCTGTTCCCGGAAAGCGGTTGGACCCACGTTGGGGTCCACAGAGACTGTGTTCCCGAGGGGACCGCCCTAGCGGTCCACAAGTGCAGGAGTTCGGTTGGAGGAGTCCTCACCGACTGATCCTTTGAGAAGACTGTTGCGGACCCGAGCACCGGAGTGCTCGGCAGGTATTATACCAACACATGTGCACCAACAGGCCTAGAGGTTTTAGTGACTGCGCAGTCACCCATTGACTATCTCCGTAGGAGTACGGGACCTTGGGTGTGGGGGTTTCACTGGACACTGGGTGGGATCACCTAGTGTTGGGGAAACGTCCTGCGAGACGTCACGGGTAGTGTCTCCTCGTGAGAGGGACACAGGTTATGAGGATATGTAAAGGCGATGATATGTTCTATGTTCATAAGTAAATTCCTTAGTTATTGTATAATCACTGACTGTGTGTGTGGTTTCTAATTGGGTTCCTATGTAGGGTCATTCTACACGTCCATAGAATCCTACATAGGTGGAGGCGCTGTAAAAGAAGATTCGTTCCAGAGGATTCACCCCAGGCTCTCATTAGCGGAGGCTCAGACCTCCTGTGAGCCTGCAGGTATACGCACCACACCGGTAACACCGCATGTTCTACTCACCCACACTATATATGAGATTGGGTGGGGTGGAATACCCGTTACATAGTATTATAATTTCCTGAACTGTATTGCCTCTCCTGTAAAGCGCTGAGTACAGTGTGGGTGCTATATAAATTCAAATATACATACATTGCTACTCTGTATGACAAACCTAGCTTCATGTCATGTGACTTTGATCCAGTCCTTGTGTTCCAACTCTGCAGTAGCCAGCGGGGACCAGGCCTTAGGCTTTGCTGGGCCCAAGTCGGCACGCTGGCAGCGGGGCCCCTCCCTGTAAAAATAAAAAGATTAAGGGACATACCATGCTGAGTATCCCTCCTCCGGCAGCATCGCGGCTGTCACGGGAGAGACAAGGACTTTTTACACATTTATACCGGGACCATGCACCAGGCAAAACAAGAACAAAATGACGTTTATTCGGGTAAACCCGCGTACACACAATGAATACACAAAATACAGACGAAATACACACTTACTGGGGGGTCTGGAGGTGAAATCTAGGCTCCAATAGGTGCAGGGCGCCTGACCGGGATATACACCCGGGCTTCCTGGTCCTCTTTTCGGATAAAGATCCTAGCCGCGACCGCTACGTTCTAAAATGAGAACTTAGACCTCGCGTCTGACTTAGGCTTTGCCTATAGTGCCGGCTACGATGGGTGACGTCACCCGTCGCCACCGGCAAAAGTTATGTTTCGCCGGTCGGCCGCATCGCGGGATTCCCGTAATTTGATTTGTTCAGGGGCCGTCACGTGACGCGACGGCCCTTGAAAAATCAAGTTTTGCCGGCGGCGGGTTTTTGCTCCGTCGCTTGTCGCCGTCGCATACACGCGGCGGCGGCAAAGCTTTTGTTTTAGGGCGAATTCGCGTCGCCGGCACTATAAGCACGGCCTTAGGCTGCGGTCCCAGTCACTGCCACAGCGCACGGCGCGGCGTGCGCTGTGCGAGTAAGCACCGCCCCTCAATGGGGCTGGGCCCAGTACGCACCTTCACGCTGAAGGTGCAGCCGCGCCGTGCTGCAAGTTTTTTAAACTCAATGAAATTGAGTTTAAAACTTGCGACGGAGGCGTGGCCACGCCCCCACCGGCGGTTCACCCAATGAGGGCGAACCAGCCGCGTGACGTAATGGGCACCCCCCCGCAAATCCCCGACCACACCCCCTCCCGTCGCAAGCTCCCTCTCTCCCCTCAGACCGCAGATCGCGGTTAGCGCTGTGCACGCGCCGCCCCCCCCCGCCGGGCGCGCGTGTCACAGACATGACTGGGACCGCAGCCTTAGTCTCTGCAGGGCAGGCTTTCTTAGCTCCAAAAATGAAGCCGGCTGCTCTGCTATTTGTAACAGCAATGCTGAAAAGCCGCCCACGCTTCACCGACTCAAGCCACAAGATCGTCCGGTTCTCTGACTGGGGCTTCTCCTTACATACCTTCCGCTGAGCTACCCTCAGCATTGAAGTAGGAGGAGCGACCAATCAGAGCGTGGGACTTCCCTCCCACTATCCAATAGGAATAGGGTCTCGTCCTTTGGCAGAAGTCGGAGGTGGAGGCGTGGCAAGCCGGTTCAAAAAGACGGATGGGCGTGAAATATGAATTAGCCAATGGAAAAATGCGCCTACGAGCTGTATCTCCCCCGACTAACTCATTGCCACCAGTTGGGCAGGCTCCGCCAGGTCTGGCAGACTCAAAAGGTGTCCCCACATGGTGCCTTTTGTTCTCTGGACCTGGATAATTGCCCTTCCTCGCCCATCCAAAACGGTTTTGTCACCTGTGGACCTCCTCTTTCCTTTGAACTCCGATGTCTATCCAGACTTCCCGGCACCAAGGTGGATGCCTGGGCTGACTAAATAGACATTTATAGTAAATGCACCAAACATGATCAAACATAGTTTAATACATGAGGGAAATAGGGCTGGGATATCTGGGCTCGAAACCCAGGAGTCTGGGGGACACTGGGTAGCCCCGGTGTAATTCACCCCACGTACCGGCAAATCATGACTGCTCGCCGGCAGGGAGAATTAGGGGACTACCGGTAACTTTGCCCCCCTCCCCCCCCCCGATGACCTGCAAACAAAACAACTGTATTTCTACCCAAATATCCCACCCAAAACTTACACTCAAGAAGTTTCAAGAATCTGGATCAAGGGGAACATGAAAAGTGGAAAAGCATGTTACATTACATGGCCCCTGGCTTATGGTGCTAGGTAGCTTATGGTGCCAGGGACCCATGGTTTTCAGGGGTAACCAGATGGGCTTAGCCTTTATTGTATAGCCTGGCTACCCCTACTGTCACACCTCCCCCCTCAAGATGAAAGCTCCGGGGCAGCCACCTCGTCTGGTGGCTCCGCAAGGCTGGATGCTCTGGAGGTACGCTGATCACTGGGGATGTCCTGTCGGGATAGTCCATCCGCATTGCCATGCTTACTGCCCTTCTTGTGCTGAATAGTAAAGTAAAATTCCTGCAGGTCAAGGCTCCAGCACGCCATTTTCCATTCTCCCCCGACACCCTCTGTAACCAACTGAGGAGATTGTGATCAGTTATTACAGTAAAAGCTCTACCATGCAGGTAGGGCTGGAGCTTCTTCAGTGCCCACACAATTGCCATCTTCCCAATGGTGGCATAAGCCCCTCTCGAGGCAACAGCTTGCGACTCAGGTAGACGACTGGGTGTTCTCCCCCGGCCACGCCTTCCTGGCTCAGCATAGCACCGACACCATAGTCCAAGACATCCGTCTGCACCAGGAACCGCTTGCTGTAGTCGGGTGCTGCCAGGATGGGAGCACTAGCCAGGGCAGACTTCAGAGCCTGGAATGCCTCCTCAGAAGCAGAAGACCAGGTAACCAGAACCGAGAGTTTCTTCTGGGTCAATTCAGTCAGGGGCTTTGCCAGGGCGCTGTACTGGGGGACAAAGTTCCTATAGTAGCAAGCGGTGCCTAAGAAAGCCATAACCTGCTTCTTTGTTTGGGGCACTGGCCACTTGAGAATTGCCTCTACCTTAGCCGGCTCTGGAGTGCTGGGGCAGCAGACGTGCGCGGAGGAAGCTGGCTTGGCTCTTCCCCTCCATCCCACGTTGGGAGCGGGGGGGGGGGAGCCTGGGGGGTGGGAGCGGGTTGGAGCCTGGGGGGGTGGGATTGGGTGTGTGTGACAGGGTGAAGTCAACCCCCATCAGTTATGCCTGGGAAACATGTCTGTGTGCTTCATCCAGCACTCATAAGGGTTAACTCAGGTGGAAGCTAGCTAATCATGATGTAAGCTGACACCTGAGAGCCAGCAAGGTACATAAAGGATCTTGTTACCAGCAGTAGCTGCCTGTGTCAGATGAGAGCACATGGATAGATGTGCTGCTAGCCAGAAGGATACAGTACACTACTTACTACAGCCAAAGTAAGATTTCTTTCATTTGTTTGCATGACTGCTTAAAAAAACTCTTACGGTTTGTGTATGGTTTAGCCAGCCAGCCTGCTAGCTAGGACTGCTGTGTTAGTCAGTTTTCTCCCAACGTGGAGCAGGATTTATTTGCTTAAAGGGACAGTGTACCCGCATGTTATGTTGCTGTGGAGAAATAAAGCCACTGAACTTTTTCATTTATCCTGAAACTACACGTGTGGACTGTTCCCTGACCTCGGCTACAGGCCGTCCTGCCACAGTGTGCCTCAGCCAATGAGAGCGAGAGCCGTGGGCGGGTGGCAACCAATCACAAAACGCACAAACCCACAGACAAACATCACAGACAAACATTTCAGTTTTATATATATATTTTGAATATTTATTTGTAAATATCTTACAAATATTTCACAAACATTTTATAGTTTATTAATAGTTAGATATAAATATATAATCACATATAATTACCTTTATATAGTCACATTTATTATAATTTCACTATATGTAACACACTAGTTAATTTAACACACTGATATTAATATTAAATATGTCATTTAAAAATTCACTATATATATTCATCCCTTATCCAAATTGTTTATTGTCTATGGAGGGCACAAGTTATTGCATTGGTAAATAATCGATGGCCAAACTTCCTCATATATATTTAAACAGCTAATTGGATAAAAATGTATTTAGGTGATTGAGATGGGAGAAACTGCTGCGATCCCATTACTAACATTGTTGTCTTTATATTCGGTTATTGTTATGGTATGTTTTATTTAGAATGTTTACTTGTAGCCAGGTCCCCCAGGCTGACCCTCACCTCCGTTGTGGTGAGAGATTTAGGGAAGGTTGCAGAGTGCGCTCCAGTGCACCGGAGGTTCCGCGGTGGCCCGAGCTTCCAGGGCGCCGCCATTTCTGTATTTGCGCATGCGCAGGAAGTCCCGTAGGCGACGGCGACACCATAGAGGTCGCGCATGCGCAGCGAGTGGTTGTGGGAGCGTGCGAAGCACTGACCAACCAGAGGAGGTTTAGAGCAGGGGTCTACAAGTCCCATGACCCTCAGCAGGACCAGGTGACGCCCAGGAGCCAATAGGGCGAAGAGACTGAGCAGGGAGAGGTTAGGAGGTTGTGCAGGGGAGCACGTTGGGCAGAGAAGACCAGGAAGGGGAAGAGGTAGGAGCTCAGTGTGTAGAGAGGCAAGTAGCCTCTGCACTAGACCCAAATACCCCCAGGCCCAGATAGGCCCAGAGTCCCAGTCAAGTATAGTTAATATAGGGACAGGCCCTAGAATAGGAACCTGTCACGTTCGTGTGTGGAGCTAGGGACACAGAGACTGTCACAGCTTCAACCCAGAGGTTTGGGACCAGACCTCTCCAGGAGTACCATCAGCCGCCGGGTGGGATCGCCCTGGAGGACATCACAGACAGCCCCACGTCGTCGGATCATTTGTGAAGACCGTTTGCGGGCCGGAGCGCTCGGCAGGTAACATCCAATAAAGTGCACCAACTATAACATTGTCCATACTAGTGGCTGCGCAGTCACACACATACACTCACTTTGGGGTTTATGGTGTGGGGTGTTGGACACGGTGTGGGAACACGGTGAAGGGTTGCGTCTTGCGAGACGCGTTAGTTATTGTGTCTCATTGAAGCGTAACACTGATAGGAATGATATATGCATGGTTATGGTTACCGCTAGTAAAGCTACTGTTTCTTTTACATGCTGTGTGAGTAGTACTGTACAGGCATACCCCGCATTAATGTAGGCAATGGGACCGGAGCATGTATGTAAAGTGAAAATGTACTTAAAGTGAAACACTCCCTTTTTCCCACTTATCGATGCATGTGCTGTACTGCAATCATCATATACGTGCATAACTGATGTAAATAACGCATTTGTAACAGGCTCTATAGTCTCCCCGCTTGTGCACAGCTTCGATGCAGGTAGGGAGTTCAACTTTGCTGTTCAGGACGTGCTGGCAGGCGCGTGCAGAGCTGGCGTTTGACTATTGGGCGATATGTACTTACTCGTAAGTGTACTTAAAGTGAGTGTCCTTAAAGCGGGGTATGCCTGTATTATTGTCCTGCGAGGAACAACTCCCGCTCTGCTGGGAGCCATCGCAGGTGGAGGCGCTGCACCTGGTAAGAGATTATCCCTACATATAAACTGCCCCAGGCTCTCCGTGGCAGAGGCTTAGGCAGTGCGAGCCAACAGGTTAGACAGCATTGGTGGTTATACTGTATTCAGAAGGAAACAGGGCTACATTTGGAGGCGCTGCTGAGATTAAGACCTGGGGTACCCAAAATTTAAATTTCATACAAATTATCTGTTGAGAATGACTCTCCCATCACGTCAGAGCGTACTTGACTACCTCAAGTACCTATAGGCTTACCTTTAGAGACATTGCAAACTGCATTAAGGCAATTACCGGGATTTTCTAAAGCCCGCCTAGTTAATGTTGTAATAGACAAAGACTCTAAGTGGAATACTCTGCTAGTTGACTGTCGCAGAGACCTAGCTATCATGGAGCCGCCAGCCCCACAGTATTTGCAGCTCCCTAAATCCCCACCAGGCGGAAGTCCGTTCATCTACCCTTTAAGGGAGATCCAAACCAAAGTACCCAGGGAGGAGTGTCATACGCCGGTATCAGTTACCTACCCAGAAAGTGAGGCAGGTAGTTGCCGGTCGGAACTCAGTTGTCCTGGTTCCAGTGCGTCAGAAGAAGCGGAACTGTGTAGAGATATGTTACAAAAGCTCACGGAAAAGATAAGCCAGTTGGCTTCCCGCCAAGTTTACCGCCCTTAGTCGAGGCTTTAACCCTGGCCTTTCAATCTCAAAATTATAGGAAATTGAAGGCCTTCTCTGGAACCCTCCCCACACCTACTGGAGAAGAAGGGATAGAACCCTGGAAGGAACACACCCGGGGCGTCATAGAGGAATGGTCATGTACAGAAGCCGTCAAACGCCAGCGTCTCATGGAGTGCTTGAGACCCCCTGCTTCTACTCTGGTCAGTTTCCATCGGGAGCAACACCCTGACGTAACCTCCCGGATGATAGTGGAATTTTTTACGGAGGCCTATGGAGTGGCGGAAGACGACGGAGCCCTGTGGGCTAAGTACTATGCTATCACCCCAAAGGAAGGGGAAGATTTGTTGGCTTTTATCCATCGTGTGCAGATAGCGTTGGGACCCTTGCTTCCCCGTAAGTTCGTCCTAGCCTCCCAAATGGATGAATACCTTCGTAAGCAATATCTGCGGGGTTCCAGTCCAAATCACCCCATTGCTAACATGATTCACGACAACCTCATCCGAGGGAGCCCGCCTACCTTCACTGGATTAATGCAACAGGTTAAGGAACACGAGGCTCATCTATTGCTCCATTCTCCCCAGAAATCTAAAGCATCTTCTAACCCCAAGAGCAAAGGACCTAGCGAAAAGAAGGAGGAAACCCCGGTCAAAACAGTGTCGGACCGGCCAAAGTACTCTGGGAGGGCCTCCCGCCATACAACCGTCGTACGCCGTCATGTGAGCTGGCGTGTTTTAAGTGTGGAAGTAAAGGGCACATATCCTATGACTGCCATATGGGAGAACGCCGTGTCCGGAGTCCGTCCCCCAAGAAATTCCCTACTATCTCTATGGTTTGTGGGGTATACACAGCAGATGGAAGGGTCTCAGAGTCCCCTGAGCAACAAGAGCTCCTATTGACCAATGATCCAGTCAAATCCTCTGCCGGTGATGACAACCCCACCCCTGATGGGACCTGTAGCCCTCATACGCGTGTTAGTGGATGGTATCTATTCCTCGGCGTTGCTGGACACAGGGTCCCAAGTGACCATCATATACTGAGGATTATATGATCAGCATCTTCAGAAGAGGCTGCTGAAGTCTGCGGAACATATGAAAGTGAGGGGCCAGAGCAGTGAAGATTACCCTATCAATGGTATCGTAATGGTGTCACTAGAGATTCAACAGCTCAACACTGGGAAATCCCACCCCATGGAGGTGGAAGCCCTAGTGTGTCCGGAACCCCAGGATCTACCCAAATACCCAATCATCCTAGGGACTAACGCAGACATTGTGCGTGCCGTCATTCGAGCCTATCTACAAGAGACCAATGAATTGCCTATGTCCAGCCTTCAGCTACAACTCATCCAGGTGGAAAGGGACCCTAATGTACTTACCCCCGATAGCTATGGATTGTTATTCTGCGGACGAGCCGGGCTGACTGAAATTCCGCCAGGAGGAATACAGCGGATGTCCGCTTGTTGTTCATATACCGATCGAGATGAAGAAGAACACCTATTCTCTTTGGAGAGCACCCCGAGGAGGACATTCGAAGAGGATATAAAATAATACCAGAATTACGTGATTGGACATCAGCCATTCCCCGTCGAACCTATGTGTCGGTGCAAAATCTGTCCCCCTTTACTATGGCTATAGATGCTGGACAAAGATTGGGTCGAATATATCCGGTCAGCTCGGTGGAAGAACCGTTCCACGTCAACTCCGCGAGAGCCCAAGACTCCCACGGAGGGCTAGATTTCGACTTTGTGTCTTCCGGACTGCCGAGCGAATGGAGAGAGAGACTGAGGGGCAAATTGGAGGACCGACGAGAAGTATTCTCTACCGGCGAGATGGATGTGGGGTGCAGTCGCAGCGCTCAGCATACTATCCGCCTGAGTGATACGACCCCATTCCGTGAACGTTCCCGTCGCATCGCCCCTAGGGATGTCGACGATGTACGGGCTGTGATCCATGAGATGGAAGAAGCCCGGATTTTCACGGAATCAAGGAGTCCCTACGCTTCTCCCATTGTGGTGGTGAGAAAGAAGAATGGGACCATGAGACTGTGCGTGGATTATAGGACCTTGAATAATCACACGGTACCAGATCAATATAATCTTCCCCGTAAAGAAGAGATTCTGAATGCCCTTAATGGAAGTCAATGGTTTAGTGTGTTGGATTTAAGATCCGGGTACTACCAAGTACCCATGAGCTTAGAGGATCAAGAAAAGACAGCTTTCATCTGCCCCTTAGGGTTTTACCAATTCACACATATGCCACAGGGCATTTGTGGGGCCCCAGCCACTTTCCAGAGACTAATGGAGAAAACCCTAGGAGATATGAACCCAAGAGAATGTTTGGTGTATCTGGACGACATTATCGTATTCGGAAAGACATTGGAGGAACATGAGACGAGACTCCTAAAAGTACTGGACAGCCTAGCAAAAGAAGGACTCAAACTGTCCTTGGACAAATGCAGATTATGTAGAACCTCAGTGACCTATGTGGGACATATCCCACATACTAGCCACTGACCCAGCCAAGATAGAAGCAGTAGTAAACTGGCCGCGACCCGATAATGTTGTGGATCTGCGCTCTTTCCTGGGGTTCTGCAGGTACTATCGTCGGTTCGTAGAAGGGTATTCCCGTCGCGCAAAACCACTCAACAATCTCCTTAAAATATATCTGGAGGATACTGGACGTAAGGCGACATCTGCCCGTCAATCATTTGGTGACAAGTGGACACTTGAGTGTAAGCAGGCCTTCCTGGGCCTAAAACAGAGTTTGACGGCTGCACCAGTGCTAGCATATGCTGATCCAGAACAAGCATACATTCTGCATGTGGACGCTAGTCTCAACGGACTAGGTGCGGTGTTACACCAGAAACACCCGGCGGGGCTTCGGCCGGTAGCTTACATTAGTCGCAGTCTAACTCCCAGTGAACAAAATTATCCGGTGCATAAGTTAGAATTTCTTGCATTGAAATGGGCTATAGTGGACCAGCTCCACGACTACCTCTACGGAGTTGCCTTCGAAGTACGGACGGACAACAATCCCCTTACGTACATTATGACTTCAGCTAAACTGGACGCGGCTGGCCATCGTTGGTTGGCCGCGCTGTTCAACTATAACTTCACCCTGAAATATAAACATGGCCCTCTGTATGTTGGAGCCGACGCCCTGTCTAGAAGACCGAGGCTTAATGCCACTCCAGATGATGACCAATGGGAGGAAATTCCCGGACCCGGAATGCGGTCTATGTGCTGTACAGCAGCCATCATTGATGATCAAGTGGCGTTTTCCGAACTAAGAGTGGCGGACTCTCTAGGGTGTGCGTCCAAAGCCACCCCGGCTGCGTACTGTGACCCTAGCGGAATGCACGTTACCCCAGACAAAATTATATCCTGGAAAGATATTGTTCGATACCAGGTTCGTGACTCAATAGCTGGCACTATACAGTATGCTATGCTATCCAGAAAAATCATCCAGACCTGCTGAAGCACGCCCCTAATGATGTGGTGGGCATCCTCATGAGGGAAGCTGACAAGTTTGAGATACGTGATAATCTGCTGTATAGCGTAGTGAATTACCACAATCACCCAAGCAGACGACAACTGGTCCTCCCTAAAATCTTACAACATCTGGTACTGAGATCACTACACGATGAACATGGTCATCTAGGCATCGATAAAACCTTTGGGATAAATCTCTTCGGGAGAGAGGTTTTTCTGGCCATATATGAGAGAGGCGGTGGAACGTCATTGTCGACGATGCAGTAGGTGTATCCAATGCAAGACTCTTCCCACAAGAGCAGCCCCAATGGGGCACCTAAAGCTAGGGCCCCATGGATTTAGTGTGTATGGACTTCCTGTGCATTGAGCCGGATAACCGGGGGATATGTAATGTACTAGTCATCACAGATCATTACACCAGGTACGCACAAGCCTTCCCGACCAAGGTCCAGAAAGCAATCACCATAGCCAAGGTCCTTTGGGAAAAGTACTTTATGCATTACGGCCATCCCAACAGATTGCATTCTGATCAAGGCCGAGACTTTGAGAGCAAATTGATTCGAGAGTTGTTGAAGATTTTGAACATCACTAAATCACGAACCACTCCTTACCACCCTGAAGGAGATGCCTTGCCGGAACGATTCAATCGTACCTTACTAGACATGTTGGGGACCCTAACTGGCGCGCAGAAGACAGAGTGGAGCCGACATGTAGAAACGTTAGTACACGCTTACAATTGCAGTCGACACGAATCTACTGGATTCTCTCCCTACTTTCTGATGTTCGGGAGAGAAGCGCGACTGCCTGGATATACGACTAAGGGTCTCCACTGATGGAATTCACAACGCCAATCATTTCAAATACGTAAGACGGCTTCGAGAGAATTTGCAACAGGCATATCAGCAGGCTGAAAAGTCTACGGAGAAACTGAATGCCTGAAATAAAAACCGCTACAACCACAAGGTCAAACACTGGGATATCGGCCCTGGTGATGCTATACTCCGCAACTTGTGAGTGCCGGGAAAACATAAGCTAGCCGACCGGTGGCGAGAGGGTGTCTATGAAGTGGAGTCTCAGATGCCTGGCCTCCCGGTCTACCGTATCAAAGACTCCGAGGGCCGGGTAAAGGTATGGCACAGAAACCATTTACTTCCTATCCCACAAGTGGGAGAGGATGAACCTGAGATATCAGCTGCTCCGTTGGATGGGGAACTGAACCCGCGTGAGGTTGGCCAAGAGACTAGTAATGATACCACCTGCTGAAGATCCCCAAGAAGGACCCTCTCAAAGGGGCCCCCGAACTCGACGAGCATCTCCCGGGGGAGCTACGGGTAAAGGGCTCTGTAACCAAATGCCTAATACGGTGACTCCCGAGAATTCACCTCTGGATCCACAGAGTCCATGTTTGGTGCCTTTTCAAGCTGCACCATATCAATTTTTTTTTTTAAAGTTTGGACCTTTATCTTGTTAAAGCGCTTCCTATACCGTGTATTTGAACAACTAGATACACAAAGGTCCCTGTACAATACCATCAGGGCCGTTTCCCTGGCCCCAACATTTCCAACCTGTCAGCTGATGAATTACTGGAATAAGATCCAGCTCTCCCTTGGGTACCAACACTCCCACCAGGGGGTCGCCTTCGAACAGAACGTGGGGTCACACTCCCAGAGACCTGATTCGTTGCCTCCCCCACAGCACAGATTCTTGCTAGTTACTTGAATTAGGATACCCAAACCATCTTCTGTAAATGATATGTGTGCGCAAGGTTCACTGAGGGGAGCTCAGTCGGCCCTGGCACCTTTCTCTGCACCACTATTTCTCCCTGTGCTGCATCCTGCGGCTGTTTAAAATCCCGTTCACGCTGCTGTTAACAGTCGAAAGCCGTCTGCATCCAGCATCGCTTTCAATTGGACCATTAAACACCACCCACCCTCTGGTAGATACTAGCTTTAGGTTACAAGTGTTTTTGGTTGTGGCGTAGCCTTGAGGGTCCCATGAGAGCTGAGATGTCCTGCGATGGTCAGGACCCGGCTTTTTGATTTCTGATTTTCCTCAAGGTTCATCGCTTCCAAGATCAGTTGACTTCTGGTAGTCTGATGTATGTCCCACCAAATCAACTCTTTTACACCCCCTGCCCACACACTGGAACATCAGGCCGTTGTAATGTAGACTAGAAAGGGATATTTAGCAGTCCCTGTAGATGGATAAATACAGAGGATGCAGGGGTCTCACAGGATCCCCGCTCTGGATGTGCTTGCTTCTCTCATTGTGTAGCCTCGATCATCCATGTCAGGAAGGTGCTGACTGCCTCTCCCTTCCCAGCCCGGGAGGGAGACCACACACACCTCCACCTTTACGGAAGGTGAAGCAGACCACTACAGTTGTTTCTCACTTCCTCCCCTGGAGCAACCCAGGGTAGGGCTCAAGGTCAGTACCTCTGTACACATATCATGAGTCACCACCACTTCGTATCACGCAGATTAGCATGAGTCAAGTCAAATGCCCCACCGGATAAGCCTGTCACAGCCTTGTAGCTACCAAGTACTTACTTGACAGGTGGTCAGACATCGGGCCCAGCTCTGTTTTATACGTATATATATATATATATCTATATCTATATATATAGTATATAGCTATATATATATTAAGCTCATCAGACAGCTCGTCAGGACCCTCGGTGAACTGCGGACCAAGAATTCTAGCTTTCATCAGGCACCATGCTTGGCAGGGGGGAATTGCCTATCATTTACAACACAGGAGGGGGGGTTCCTCCTTCTGAATACATACCCATGCACACGCCCTCCCTCTGTAATAGTTTCAAAACCTATGTAAATCACTAGCTATGGGGTTGAAGGTTAAATATGGCTTTTGTAATAGACAGTGGGAGATGGAGGGACGTAACCCAGGACAATAATATGATACAAATTCCCTTTTAAAAATATGTAAACATATTGCTGGTACAACAACTAAAAATGGGATATCTATAGTTTAGGCTAAAATCTCAGATGATTCATGTGGGTTTCAAAATTAAACTAAGCACATGTAATCATTTTAATTGTGTTCATTTTTTGTCCAAATGGGAACAGTTATTGTCAAGGTGCTCCTTGGAATTGGTGGGATTATTGATTGAAGAACAGAAAATTCTGAGCATACTTAATAGAGAAACCCAGGTTAGGCAAACTACTTTAAATTAAAGTAACGATCTGGAGTATTTTCAGAAACTCAATGCACAAACTAAGGGGCCTATGCAGTAAAGGTTCATTTAAAAAAATTGCCAGGCCATTTAAATCGCCGTTTTTGTGAGCGTTGCTATCATGGTATTGCATAAAGCGTTTGCATGATCCAGTTGTAATACTATTGGTAGATGACGGTGGTCTCCGGACGCAGAACCGCTTTGATTTTTCGTTCCGTGGGACCCCCTGCTTCCCAAACACAGCCCCCTTTATGGGGTGCGCAGTATCTCCTATGTCATTAAATGCCCCATGACCGGTGGGAATCAAACGCATGTAGATCCGTTACCCCCCCCATAACGGGGCCTTTATCTCTGGCAGCAGGGGGTCCCCGGACCTCAAATCAACGCGGTTCTGCTCCGTAGACCCCTGCTCATCTAAACTTCATAAAATCAATTTAAAAAATATTTATATGCACCAAACACAACCCACCCCGTGCCCTCCCCCCCCCCCCCCCCCTCCCCCCCCCCCCCCCCCCCCCATAACACCATTTTTTTAACACACAGATTATAACCCCAGGCCGGCGGGGGTCCACGGGTGGTCCGACGATGTTCCCAGGCCCCACGGGCCCCCCGGGGTAAACCAATGTGTCTGTGGCCTCCAGTTGGTCCATGCTAGTCTCTGTGGCCTCCATGTGGTCCCTTGCGGCGGGCCCCATTGAGGTCCCCCCCGGTGTTCCCCGCAGTGGTCTGGGGATCCCGGGTCATCCCCCAGTTTTTGGGGGCCCTCGGTTATACCCCGTGGGCCCTCGGGTGGTACCGGTGGGCGCCCGGGGTCCTTGGGTGGTTCCCACACGTGATCCATCCCCTTTATGTAAAATAAAAACATGTCCTACCGTTTCCAATAAATACATTTCCCTCCCCCTCCCCCCCCCCCCCCCCCCAACATATACAGTAAAGTCATGTGCAAAAGACTATTACCAAATATGGATAATAGATTATTTGCCCTTATTTAACACAACATTACCATGAAGCATAAATAAGGCCAAAAAAACCCTACTACTTACCCCAGCCAATATGAAGGGCCTCCTCTTCGCTTACTTGCAAACCATGTCCTCCGTTGCCAGAAAGCATACATAGCAGAAGACAATCTATTCGCCTAGCCCCTTAATCACTTTGCAGTTAAATAACCTCTATAGTAATTAAGTGGGTTACCCATCCTGTCCCCGCTACCCACCTTGGAGACCTAAACCACCCACCCAGACCAGTATTGGTGTTTATTGTTGTTAGCAGGTTTGGTGAGTTTCTATTAGCCCCAAGGCTGGGTTTTAGGCCTTGGTGGATTGGTACGGGAGGTTAACTCCTCATACCTTATCGGTAAAAAAAGATTAACCGCTATGGTAATGAAGGGGTTCCTCTATTTACCCCCCCCCGCAACCCACATAACATGGCCACTCTGGTGTACCGCTTACATATGCCTTAGCGGTTAGCGCTAAGGGTAATGAGATTTGCCCTGTAAATTCATTTTCCCTGTGCATCGGATTTCCATGGCCGGAGTTCCACTTCTCATATTAATGATATCAGCTCAGGACCCGGCATCATCCGATGCAGGAAAAGCATTTTTTTTCTAAGTCCCGTCTCGTCGCCCTTATTGGACCTTCCACCACACTCCCGTTACTCCCGCCCATACTTTTTTTTTTTGTCTGGCTTTTGGATTTGGGGAGAACATTTGCCATTCTAGAAGCCGCGATAGGCAATCGATAATAACCCACTCGGCCCTACTAGCATTTGCAAGATCAATTAACATTTACGGAAAGCGGCGATAATAAGTGCTTTCGCTGCTCGGTTCTTCACTCCGCGCTTTGTTTTTTGACAAAAATGGGGGCAATCCCGCCTTTTATATCAGCCCACTTATCAGATAGCAGTTTGCGATAAGTGGCTTATGACGCGTACTGCATAGTCCCCTAAATGTTAACTTGAAGCTGTCACAAAAAGAAATCCTAATGAGTAAACAATAAAAAATAAGTAATCGAGATTTACATGTTTATCAAGGACATAAGGTGTATTTTCTACCTCTTCATTTCAAGTACTTCAAATGTTTTGGCTTTCGTGGGCAAAAAAAGGTTCCGTGCAAGAAAGAAAACAAGAAGGGGTGGTGTGAGGGGGGGGGAAAGACATCTTAGGACATGGGTGTTCAACTCCAAAGTCTTCGAAAGCTCCCCCAACAGGTCCAGGTCTCAGGATTCCCAGCATTCAGGATTGGTGCCCTAATCAGTCCCTGCTTGATAATAATGTGGCTGCCCATCAGAGGCTCAGCCTTGGACAATTCTGAAAAGCTGACCTCTGGGGAGCTTGAGGGCTGGAGTCGAGCACCACTGGTATAATGGGATAGGGATCAACTGGAGATACAAAATACATAGGGAGGGAGAGTAGACTTATTTGGTATAAATCCCTGTATACGCTTTCCTTTCTAAAAAACAAAGTCCCACATTTTTTGAAGATATTTACCTTGTCTTCTGCCATCACAATCTCCTCCCCATGGATAATGAATTCCACTTTAACCTGCCCTTATGGAAGAATACCTTCCTTGGGACTGGTGATCCTCCTTCCTCCAACCTTAAGGTAGACCCTGTGTAATTTTTTTCAACTTGTGATGAATAGTTCTCTTTTGAAAGCTCCTTGTATTTCCATAAATGTTGTATATGTTATGATATCCCCTCTTATACACCCTCTTTCTAATGTCCAACAAAGCTAATTTAGCTACCTCTCCTCGTAATCCCTTTATTTTTCCATCCCCTTTATGGACGGTGCTCATTCTTGCACTTTTTTCTAGTGTCCATAATGTTTTTCTATGGCAGTTGTGGGGGTTGGCCCAAAACTGCATATTCAAGGTGTGGTCTTATAACTCATTATAGATAGGCATAGTTATTTTTACTTTCCTTCCATCCATTCCTCCCCCGTTTATGCAAGCTAAGACTGTTTGCCTTTGTAGCCACTGCAGCCTATGTGGCACTATTGCAGTCTTTTTTTTCTTTGTTGTGTGAATGCCCCACGAATCCGATAAACGGAGATTTCGAGACATTTTATGAAAAGCTATTTGAAATAAGCTAAGCGATTTAATCGTGGGTTATTGGGTTATTATTATGTAAATAACGAGGGCACATCTCATATAACTCCCCTAAGTCCACAAAAATTAGAAATCCCCAAGACTATTTAAATTATATTAAGGACCATAGAACGGTACAGAGAATGTGAGTACATAGTGTACATTGACTGTGTACTGCAACCATTTTTACATACATTACCATCATATTCAAAATAACATGCTCAACCCCGTATAACGTGATCCGTTACAACGCCGTATCCGCTTATAATGCGATGCCAAGCGTGCTATCCCAACATGTTCAGTCTTTATGATACTTTACAACACGATTATTGGTATCTCTAAATACTATTGTACATGCATACATGTACATTATTTCTAAACGCGATCCGCTTATACGTGATTTGAGTCTTTGACCCACAGCACAGCGTTATAAGGGGGTTTAGCTATTTTCCTACAAAGAGAGGACTATTACAGTAAGAGGGTCAGGCACACTAGTCCAGACACTGGATATTGAAGGATATGTAAATTTTGTCTATAAGAAATTAGAAAAAAGGTTTGTGTCCCAGAAGTCATCTTTTGCAGGAAGATCTCAGGATATCAATGTTCCACGAATGCTACATAAAACAGTCAACCCCTTTCCAGCTACCTGTTCCAGCAGTTACTGACCCTCCCTGATATAAAGATAGTACCCCCCCTTTGCCAAGAAAGTAACACCGAGACTCAATTAGCATGTTATAAGATTTGTTGTCGCTGAAGCAGCTGGACATGGCATGATTTATGGAAAGCTAGTCGTAATACCCCTTAACCTACAGTGCCATCTAGACACAAGGATGATATAGTATCTGGTGAGACGCCTTATTCTTAATACTAGCATGTATTTATTTCAGTCCCGACTTACAACCGAAGACCTGAACAGTCCCTGAAGGCAAGAGCCACCTTGGTTTTCGGTAAAAAAATACCCAGTAAGCTAGTTTTTGCTCATCAGCTTTCTGTTGATAAGGTCAGACTCAGGTTTATTATTCTTTTTCCTTACCGCTGTGACTTTTCCATTGTTACTTTTTTATCAGGATCCCATTCTACTGACTTCCGGTTCCTTCTTGTTTGGTTGTCTTGTATTCCCTTGTACTATGAAGGTGTGAGTCGGGCTCCAGGCCAAGGGCGGGTGTGCTCACAGAAGTAATGAGTACGGCTGCCTCCATTTTCTATTTCACGATATCCATTTTGTGTATCTGTTATTTTTAATAACCTTTTGTGCAAAGGCTGACTTTTGTATTTTTTTTCCCAGGCAAAGACTAACCCCCCATAATTCAAAGAAATGTTGTTCAGACAGTTTATATCGCCTCCGGATGAGTGTGCAGAGATCAGGAGCCATTCTCTTATCTTGCGTGGACATCACCCAAGGTTGTACAAGCTTTTTGTGTAATCGAGCAACACAGGCCCCCAACATCAGCAGAAATGTCTGAGGCAAGGGTCGCTTTGCTTAAGATAAGATTTTTCATTCGATAGTGTTTTTTAGCTTATTGTGTAAATTCTTCCTGCATTTTTCATTTAGTCACGCCCACCCACTAGGGGAGGAGTTATATGTATATAAAAAATGGTCTAAGAATGTTTTGAATCTTGGTTAAAGGCGATCAGCTACTGTCCCTGTAGCGTTCTCCTTGTGTTACCTGTATAACATAAAACTCACTTCGTTATTCTGACCCTAATGATTTATTGATATTATTATCCCGTCATTTCCCCCACTTTTTACATTTGAACTAGTTTGCCCCCTTTATTAACTTTGTCCCCTGCTCTATTGCTGTTTTGCATGTAGCACTGCATTCTTGCAGCTAACCTTTCCGTCTCCTGTCTTTTGTGTGTTTCCATGCTACCGCCAAAGTTTCTATACATCCTGATCAATTTGACAATCCCAAGTGTTATTAGATCCTTCTGTAGTGAGAACCACCGAAATACTAGCCAAAAACCCTGGCATGACCTTTCCTGCTGAGCCATAATTGAAAGAAATCCATTGGTGATTGATCAGTGATACCACCATACTCATTTTGCTCTCTGAGCAGAGAGCGAGTAGAGAATTGCACGGCCGCTAACAAATCACGCTCCCACAAGGTAACAGCTTGATATACTGAGAATTTCTACGAACCGCTGATGAAAGTGCGAGGCTGCTGACAGAACGTGTATTGTGTTGACAACACCCTGCTGTTGACGAGTTGATACAAAACTGAGGCGTTCCACCCAACACTGATGCAAAGTTCAGATTCTGCATTTACAGACTGTCCGTCCGAACTAACATTGGGGGAAAAATGGCTGAGATAGCCGACTAATATGTGCGGGGGGGTTGCCTGGATGGGACGCTCATGCTACCCTCTGGCCAGCGCTGCTGCCCCTACGACATGCCAGAGGTGACGCCACACAAACCACATCCCCCCCCTTATCTCACATTTTTGGGGCATTTGGAACAACGCCTTGGTTGCCACAAGAGTCCAATGAAGTAACAACGAAAAAAACCTACCTATATTTTAAAAAAACCCTTCTTCTTGTACGTGATAAGAAAGTCAAGACAGATTTTAAAGGAAAACAAAACAGTCAGAGGCCGGACTTTTCCAAACTGAAAACTGGAACATTGAAATGTATTCTCTACCTTTGACACTTCTCCTCCTTGCACCATGTAGAGTGGGGGGGGGGTCAACGTGAAGTAATATTCTAAGTATCTATACCATGATGTTTGCACATATACAAGAAACTTTTTCGTGATTTTTAACATTGTTTTTTATTAACTTTGTAATTAAACAACATATGCTTTGGCTAAACATTTACATTATAAGGAATTTAACCCTTTCATGTTTGCACATTTAAATAAAGTACCAGTTAATTTTTTTTTCTCATAATCCACAAGTTATTGGTAATCCATTTCCCATGCCACTTTCTTCCCCTATTGTCTCCACTGTCTCCCTTCCCGTCCCCCTCCCTGTTTCCCGTTTCAATCCGAAATTAGCGTCACAGACAGCACCCCTGCTTTCTTTCTAGTAATTAATCAAAGACTTGGAAATTCTTTAAACCCTGCGACATAATGGTCAGATGCTCACATATAGTTGTTTGTACACGCTCACATACTACCGCCTATCCCTTATTGGGCATTTGCACTGATCTTTACATTGATTTTGTATACAACATGTGATATCACTTATATTGTATATTTTGTTCTTTCCTTTTTTCCACTAACTATATCCCAGGAGGCCACGTTCCATGAGTTGGTCAGCAATGTTTTGGGCCGTGATCAGTTTTTTGCGAAAGCGCTGTCTGGAACAGATTGTTTACTTCTCTGGATTTTTCCCAGCTCTCAGGCTGCCAGCCCTCCCCAGCTCAAGTTCAGGTTTTTTCCCTTCTCTGCATCAGCATGGCTGTGTATATTGCACACATATTTGTTTACAGTAATCTTCCCTTTTACAAACACAGCCTCTATCAGTAACCCTGGCAACCTAACCATCCTCAGTTTGAAGATTGGGTTAGTCCTCTCCCCCTGCTTTATATCTGCATTTGCTATGCCCCTTAGGTGTGTTCCTGTCTACCATGAAAGTGTGTTCTCTCTTTTCCAACAAGCAGCCTAAGTGAGTAGACGCTTCTTCCATGCTCTCGGTCTTTCAGAAAGAAATCCTTTTTGCCTTCCCTGGAAGCCCTTCACCTAGCAGGACACTTCCTCTCATAGGTTTATTCTCCTGACAAGAACATCTGTCTAGACAAATCACATATAGAACTTTTATATTTCCTGCTAACCTCCCTCAATAAAGTTGAAGAAACATAGAATGACTTTGTGCGCTTTAAAAAAGTGGACGAGTTCAGCTAAAGCTACCATGGCTTACCACATGCTACATATGACCTGGGTCCAGAATACAACTGACAAACAACTGATGAATCAAGCTATCTTTGGCGCCGAAGTTTTCGGAGATCCATTTTACATGTGCCATTGTTGACTCATCAGCAAGCGAGTATCAAGGTTTTTAAAGTGTTTTTGATCATGAAAGCCAATCCCTGCCCCCCTCCTGCTCTTATGAATGCCAATTGGGTAGAATCTCTGCGCTAATTCCCTTGCTGTAGAATTTATTTGCCGAAAGGAAATCCAGGCATGATTCGCGATGGGCAGTGTCCAAAGTAGATAGGATGGAAATAGCCCAGCAGGCTTGGTTCTTTCCAGGACATGTTTATTTAATAGAAGACGAATTGATGCAGATGAAGAGGATGAAAATAGTATTTTTCAGAAAGTGATCCATGACAGTTTTGTATCTGCATAGTTTCATTCAGCTCAGACATGAAGATGAAACATGGAAAGTGAAGGGAAGAAAGGCATATAATGCCATATGTACTAGCCAAAGTGTGGGGAATTTAAGATGGAATAAGTGTGTTAAGTCCCCCTTGGATGGTTCTGGTGACCACTTACTGTTGCGCTGGTCTAATGTATGTATACATAATGATGTTTGTAAATCATTGGATTGCTGCGTATGCTGAAGACGTTAGAACAAGGAATTTCTTCTGTTCTTTTCTTTGGGCAAAGGCTCAAACTGTGAGATTGCAACAAAGATAACAAGGCTCTGAATATTCAGAAAGCGCAAACATTGTTATTGGGAGTAACAAGTTATTGAATTTAAATCCCCTCTAGCTTGTGAATTGGTAACTGAACAATGCTACCTGTAGCTAGAATCTTGTCTGACGGAGAGCAGTGAGTGAAAGCTGACCTGAGGGTCTTGAACTCGATCCATCTAAGCCCTAAAGCAACTTACGACAGGCTCAAGGCTGAGCTGGATTGACATCATTATGAACAACACGGGAAGATCACAAGAAGCTCATGACCTTGCACCTGATGACAACCCTAGTCAAGCACAAAACCCATCCTTATATGGCGCACACGAGCCCTCAATAATATGAACGGAGGAAATATTTTAAAAAATAACCTTTATTGCTTATATTTTTTTTAAAGGATGGCTATGATACATCCCATTGTTAATTTCTGTATTGGAGGAATCCAATAAGTAGAACAGTTGAAATGTATATGGCCACAACAATATATATTCAAACCCACACCACGTTAAAAACACAAATTAAGAAGCATTGCCGCCATTGGAAAGGTATGTTAGAATTTATAACAAATGTCTCAAAAAAGCCACTGTTAGTAGGATATAACAGGCTGTTTGGCTGGGTAATGGTACATATATGTCAATGCGTGCTCACCACCAAACTGACTGGACCGCGGATAGGGCCGCGGATGGGATGATGGAACCCACCGCGGCGCGTACAAGTCCGCAGGGCGGGTCCGGTAAGCAGAGTGTTATGATCGCGGTCAGGGTAGGAGAGGTAGTATCGTAGAGGTACTTTCCTAATCAGGATTTTGGAGAAGCGAGAGTAGTCAGAGGAGGTCCGAAGCCAGGTCATGGAATTTGAGGGGAATAAATAAGTCCGATATTCTAGCCCGAGTCCAAGGGTGACATGAGGTCAGGGGTCTGGATACATGGAACAAGCAACACACTGTGAGAGTAGCCTTGTCGCACAAAGTCGACACAAGACTGACTATGATCAGCAATCACCTAGTGGCTGATTGAACTAAATAACTAGTGATTGCCAATGAGAATCTTCCAATGGTGAGGTCATAGTAAGTGGAACGCCGGTAGGCTGAGGCTGGTTGCAGGGCAGATGCTGAGGCTTCCAGGAAGATTATCAGAGTAGCAGTAATATATGCGCACATGTGCCCGCGATTGGTGGGATATGCTAGAGCTGCTGCTCAGTGCCAGGCGTCTGCCCCGGGCGTCGCAGCGTCCTGCAGATGATGCGTGCGCCACTACCCTACCGGTCGGGAGGGGGTGGCGATCCGGTCGCGGAGGCTCACGCCCCTCCTGATTGGATGCGCGGGTGGATCACGAGGAGAGAGAGGCACCGAAGAGGTAAGGGACGCAGCGCCCTTACATATAGCAACTTTTATAGTATAATCTGGTGGATAAGGTAAGTATTGGGTAGAAATACTGGTTGTATAGAAGTCCCAGCTGATATCCCTATACCCATCCTGTACCATGTTACATCTGTATGCTTGTTCTGAATTTAAGCATTCAGACACATGCAGGAAGTAAAATGGCATGCAAAGGATCGGAGTCACTCTTCTCTGGAGAGTGTTCTCTGTGGACTTTTTTGTATTTTTGTGTGGGTATTGCTACCAGGGTGGTTGGCACAAATTCAAGGAACCTCCGCCTCGTGGCAGATTTTCGTAGCATGTGACTTCACGTGTCACGCTATGACCCATTAAAAAGTTGTGATACTGACGACTATCCGTATAATAATTCATTAGAAGGTCATACATGACACGTGAGTCCCATCCACACGAACTCTGCTTGAGGCTGAGGTTTCCTTGAATTTCTCTGCAATGTTTGGGAGCATACAGAATGTACATGGTATGGGTATATATATCAGGACGTTATATATGCTGGACCATGCTATAAATGTTCCATTCTAATCTCTGAGATTTCTAACCTGCTGATAATACAGAGAAAATATACATTTTTTTTACTTCATATAGTGTTTCCCTTTTTCCTCTACTGGATCAATACCACTACTAAGTCTTGAGTTCGGCAGATTGTTTTCTGCTGAGCCAGGATGGTGTTTTGACACCGGATACACTGCATTGCTAACATGGAAGAGCGTAGAAAAAAATAATATCTTCCAACTTGCATGATTGTGAATTTCATTTCTTGATTTTGATAACCTACCACTGACCATTAAAATAAGAATCAAACACAACACAGTTTTCCACTTTTAGGTTCAGTATTGGACACACCTTTAAGTTTTTATTAAGCCCATGACATACATCTTGCAATCTTAATACACAGGGGTCAGCTCAGGAATTTGTGACTCATGATGATTCCTTTAATTTACTAACAAATCTGTCCAAATCAAAAGCATTCACGTTCTTTGCCAATTTTTTTTAAAAAAAGCTATCTTTATCATCCATATTACAATAATGGCAAAACATCTAGACAAACGGCTCTTAAGAATCAAACGCCAAAACCTCAATACACAATAAATCAAGAAACTCTGAAAAGTTATACATTGAATATTTGCTTTAATAGTTGAAATCTGACAAATTAGTAAAGCAGATCAAACAAAATAATTTTATACACATGCAATTTGTGAATGCTCCAACCACTGGGGGGGTGTGATTCCGTAATCTGAACTTCCGTCATAGGATAAATGATGTTAATCAAAAACTAATTTAAAACCCCTCCAGTGTCCTTACTGTAGTTTAATGATCTAAAACATGCCCCTTTGAGTTATCAATCATGAAATCCGAATCATATCATATCATGTTCTACTTCAAAAAGCCCTGCTTTCTAGAAACTGTACAGTTCTGTTCTATGTGGAGGAATAAGATAATTTACCATTACCTGATGTGGGAATGCTGTCATTAAATCCGTGGTGATTGGGGTGATTCCACCAGTGATGGGCATGTTTGTGAGCCTGAGGCAGAGTGGGAGAATTTAAACTCTTTTTTAAACTTGTTTATACTTTCCATTTGGAAGCCCCTTTCCCTATGTCTAAGGGAACTATGGCGACAACTACAGCATTCGTACTGTTAATCCGGCCTGCTCACAGGAGGGCTAAGCCTCCACCTCGGAGGCCTGGGATATCTCCTTCTCTTTGCGTGTTCAGCGCCTCCACCTATAAGGATCCAACGTGGCGGGATAAACCCATCACAGGAACTACTACACAGTAATGAGTAAGCGCCACCTATTACATAAACTAAGCTTTACTGTACACACACAACACAGATACCAATAACGGTACCCACATTATAACACAGTGACCCATCACTGGTGGTCCCCCAAGTACTGAGGGTGCCTGGCACCAATACCCCTGGGTCCTTCCCAGCATCACCCCCAGAAAGGAGGAAAGCCCTCCCCCTGTAAGATTGTAAGGGGTGCCTGTTGGGTAACTACTCATGGGTACTCCATCCCCAATGCTGCTTGTGTGGTGAGTTGGGGGGATCCCAACTGAGTGGTGCCTCAAAACAAATCCCCTCCTCCTAGGGTCCCGGATCTTCACCTTCCTCTCAGTGCAGCTCCAGCCGGAGGGTCTCCAACAATGTCTGCAGTTCCTGTGGCCAAGGCCCGCAGTGTGCACCGTGACCGTCCGTCCACCAGCACAGCAGTACTAACTATAGTACTTAAGGAAGAGTCCCTATCTGGCTGGGACCGCCCACCTGAGCTCCCTCCGCCCGAGGATTCTTGGACTTCGTACGTCCTGGCCTTCCAGGCAAGAAAAATGCGTAGCCGTCTCAAAATGGCCGCCTCGGCTGATTCCCGCAAAGTACTCTTGGAATTGTATCTCTTATTGGCTTTTTGAAAGCCCATTCCATGAATGGCCCGACCGCTCGATTCGCCACCTGCGCATTGGGCGCGGCAATCCCGACCATAGCCACCGCCACATCTCCCTACTCGCGTGGAGCTTCATGGCTGGCAACCCAGCAGTTCCCCCTCACCGGAGGTATTAAGAGTGTACTCTCTACACATGTTTTTAATTCAATAATTTTATGAAAAACAAGGCGAGGAACTTCAGATGTATCTTGCACTTTGTTTAGCTTGCACACCCGTTCAATTCGAAGCATTTTTTATATAAATATGATTCATATTGTTTTTATTTTTGCAGCATCGTTGTGCCATTAGATTTAGTGTATGGGGAACCATTGCTTTTCTTTAAGTTCCACCAATCTCTGTTTTAGTTTAGATAACTGTAGCATTAATCCCTACCTGTGTATGTCTTTTTTTTTCCTCCCACTTTAGGGTTAGTAGATAATATATTATGTTCTGCTTTAGTTTACATTTACAAGTAGTTTATAATGTCCTAACTGAAACTGGTATCAAACACCTACTGTATACTGTTCAAGCTGAAAATAAACATTTTGACTGCCATTAGTTTTGACAAATTGTTGTACGTCGTGAGATACTGCATTTCTTTGTAACTGTTACCTACCCTACACACAATAAAGAAAATAAATAACCTCACTTCCTCTGAGTCATAACTGGCCTCTGATCAACCCCACTAAAACATTTCCTAACCAGATGCTTAATTTTTGTAGTTTTCCCAAACCACAATCAATTTCTGAACCCATACTGGTTGTAGATACTGATCTAAATCCTCTGCGCATCAGATCTTTTCCATTATGTTGAAAAACATCAGAATAGTTTCCTGTTGATTTGTTTGAAATGTTTATAGACCAGTTCCAAGCTACAGGAAGGAATATAAACAGTCGTTTTGCTCTGCGGAAAATATGTACTTTGTGTTACTTGAATGCTTTTCTGGGTTTAATGAACATAACTTTAACTTTTATACCTAAGAAACACTGTAAAACTAACACAGATATATGTTAGTGGATGGCCCATCAATAAAACTGCAAAATTTGCAAAGACTCTCATAAGCACAGGGTGCTATGACGTGGATCCGAATGACCTACTACATGCCACAAACAATATATTTCAGTGTGCAAATAAACTAAAAATACTCAGAAGTGATGGCGGGGAGTTGAGGGCATAAGATTAATCAGGAGTATGGTGGCGAGAACAAGCTAAATTCCTGGTAATGGCGTGACATTTTTTAGTGTTCCTGTATCTGACCTAGGGGTAACCCCCTTTCCCATTTTTATTCTAGAATAGTTAAGATTAGGTATAAAGTTGTGAACCAACCTGCACCCTAACATTTATGTTTTTGGCAATGTGTCATTGTAAAAGTATTTAGAAATAAAAATAAACTAATGTAATTAGAAAAATGAAACCTGGTTGTTTTGAGACTCGTTCATGGTAATATTTTGTCCACAGCCGGACCTTGTCAGCGTATTCAGTGGCAATTTGGAACAGCGGGGAGAAACCGGTCGCGCCCATATAAACTCAGTCATGAGAGTGTGCCTGCTACTAGCTTTTTTTAGGTCTCCTTGTTTTGTTCCTACCTCTCAGGGAGACAGTAAGTCATGTCCTACCTCCTGTCTTCTTCGGTGCGACTAGTGAGCTCTGCTGGTTGCTGTCTCTTCTTTTACATGAGGTAGGGGTTTGGCTGCCCATAACGCTCTTTCAGTTTTATACCGGGTATCATGATATATCATGAAATAATTAGGTGTTTTAAAATTAATGTGGCTGCACTGAAGCGGTGGGTCAGTGGTGTTGGTTTCAAATTTTGTGCAAACAATACAAGAATTGTTTTTATTCACGACTTTACATCCTATTTTTATGTGCTGATCTAGGGATAAACGGGGGGCAGTCACCTGTTTTTTTATTTAAGTGGGTGGGAGGATTTAAAAATGGCGGTCCCCGACCCATCTTTCGTAGAATTACCAACACGTAATCATTTTGAAATCGTAACTTGAAAAGAGATGCTTTTGTGTTTTGTAGAATATCATAGCGTTGAGGCTAGCACAACACAGTTTCCAAAAAGTGTGTACATTTATTTAAATGGTTAAAATATCCTTGGTTGCCTGTCCAACATTTACAAGAAAAACAAATGGATTTGTACCAGCCAGGCAAATGAGATGAATCAAATCGAGCTAACTGCTTCATGATTATAGGTTGTAAAAGAACGATATCTGTTCTCATTGCAAATTAAAAATTTTTTGTTCATTTTGTCATATTCATTTTGGTTTGATATCAATGATTTTTAAGAGTCGTAGAAATGTAATCTATTAGGATTGTGCTGAAATGGGTTGGATCGAGACCACACCCCAAGGTGATCTTATGTTGTTTCTCCGTTAAGGGATTTTAATACTAATATAAACCCTGCAGTTATTATGAAGTAGAACTCAAAAGGGTGTGTCTTGATGTCCAACAATATCACGGGAATTCCATATTCCAACTACCTGACCCTCTTTGGAAATGACTATACAATCGTTATGCTATAAGGCTGTAAATTAAGAATATTTTAATTTTATTTTAGAACTTTTTAATTACCGGACTTTATGTTCATGTATCATTAGTATCTTGTTTTGTATGTAAGCGAAACTTTAATAAGTATTAACTTTTTGGGCTCATGATAACTGTTGCAAACGCTTTGAAAGAGATCATTGAAATTTTCGGAAACATTTGGTACAAGTAACAGGTTTGGTCGTGTGTGGGGGGGCTTCAAAAGAGGCCACGCCAGCCTGGAATTTCTATCCGCAATTTTTTTTATATTGGTGAAATCATGGTGTCCCTCCGACGCTGAACCTCGTTAATTCATCAGCTACTAGGACCTCCGCGCCTTCTGGGATATTATCTCCGATTTAAGGTTCTGGTAGCAGGGTTTACACATGTTTTTTTTTCAAAGATCTCAGGACCTGCTAGGTCATTAGAACTGTGATTGTCATCAGCATGACTATCCCTATTGAACTCATTGATGCAGGACCTAAACTTTAAACCCCTGCTTCTATGCTGCAATGGCTACTGGCACCTACTTTAGAGGTAATATCTACACGACGTAGGGGGTCCTCTAGGGCTGAAATTAAATTGGGTTTAGCTCCGAGACCCCTGCTTCAATACTGTATATATTTATAAAAACATTGCGCAAAAAGCCGTCTTGGAACCATTAAGGTGCATAGTTTTTACATAATAAGAAACCAAAGCTCTGTATGTACCATCTTCCTAACCCTATGTGGTTGATCCAGCGGATTACACATATATATTGAGGATATATATTATTCATTGAGAACCGTTTGATGGAAGGTTGAAAGTGGTGTCAGTTAGTTTAGGCGGTGATTATTCAAGCCTTGTTACATATGTAACCGCCCTACCCCAAGGGCCACCCCAAAAACAACCCCAACCACCAACCAGTCTCAATCGACGGTTCTCCTACGGGAGTCTATTGCTTCAGGCTACATGTCTTCTGTGTGGTGCATCACAGCAGGCAACCATGGGGCCCCGATTCGTCCCGTGACTGACATGGGGATAACAAGGACAAGTGCTTCTGGGGTCATAGCCTCCGTCTCTTTAACTGTGTAGCGCCCTCCATCTCCTGCAACCCCCAGCTGTATGGCATAGACTTACTTACAAGACGTTCCCTTCCACCTCTGGCTCGATACCAGCTTCACGCTCGGCAGGGTTTGATACAAAAGGCAAGCTCTTTATTGTCTCTTCTCAGCGAACAGTTACACGAGGTCTGTCTTCTCTCGTATATTCCCTGACCTCACTCCCACTGCCCAGCCCCTAGGGCAACCGAGAGCTGGGTCTAACGACTACTCCCCTACCCTCAGTCAGGGTGGAGGTTGGTGTTCCCAACTCTAACTAGCCTGGAGGTATGGCACTCAAGCCCGCCGTTCCATGGCCGAGGCATGGTTCTTGTCACCCTTATGGCCCTTCATTCCATGGATAAGACCTTCAACTAAACTAGGAAATCGGCAATCCATTTAAGTATCCTCCACAGCACCGCCCCTCTGTCTCTGAATTGGCACGGGGCCATGGTCAACCTGCCTTCGCACTGCCTCTTATGTGTGGAAAACCCATGATTGATCCTGGAACCCTCCCTATAATGCAGAATTACGGCCAGGACGGGCATACCTATACGGCCCAAACGACACAGGGCACACACACATTAGGTCCTCGGAAATAATTGGAGCGGACCTGACTACAAGTTTTAGTTTATTTCGGGTTGTGGTACAAAATAATTTCCAGTTAAGAATTTAACAAATGAATAATGGGCTTAAAGTGCAGCCTATCACAGGCTTATCTGATTTGAGGTACTTCCACATCCAAATTGGAGGAGGGTTTAGGAATTACGTCCTAATATGTAGCCCCCCCTTCTTTTCTTGCAGGACAAAGTAACTTTGGACAATTGTACTCAACAGCTGTTTCAATTGACATGTGATGTATGGTCATTCCTTCGTTTTATGATCCGATCCATCAATTAGCAGGTAAAAGGGTCGGTAGTCTGATTCCAGTGTAGGCATTCGCATTTTGGAAGCTGTTGTGCCTGTGAACCCACAACATGCGGTCAAGGAGGAGCTCTCAATGCACAAGTGAAACCAGGGCATCCTTTAGGCTGAAAAAAAAGAAAAGCCATCAGAGAGATATAGCAGAAGAAACCCATTAGGAGTGGCCAAATCACAGTTATGGTACTTCTTGAGAAAAAACAATGAACGCACTGTGGTCTCTGCAACAGAAAATGGGCTGGACGTCCACTTAGGAAGACACCAAGGGTTGGAATGATTGTCGATCCTTTCCATTTTAAAAGAAACACACCCTGTTACAACATCCATCCAACGTGAGAAACACTCTCCAGGACGGTAGCTGTCATTACTAGTCCAATGCTACACATAAAGAGAAGACTTCACGAGAGCCAAATCCAAGGGTTCACCACAAGTTCAACCATCATAGCCTCAAGAATAGAAGGCCAGATTGAGACTTTTTCAACATAATCTAAAAAAGGCAGCCCAGTCTCTGGAATAGCATTATTTTTGGAAACAAGACGAAACTAGATCAACCTGTCACTCAGATAGCATTGGAAGAACAACATGTATGGAGAGCTTGAACGGCTCATGATCTGAAGCTTACCACATCATCTGTAAACACTGGAGGCAGTGGTGATGGCATGGAGCATTGGCTTCCCAATGCCATTGGTCACTAGTGTTATTATGAATGTATGTTACAGAAACCGAAGCAGCCGATGAATTCATATTCAAGTGTATAAGGGATATATTGTCGCTCTATTCACCCAAATTCATAACGCGAAGTTGATTGGATGGTCTTCAACTTTACAGATGGAAACAATGACCCAACACATACTGTGAAAGCACATCCAGATTTTTATTAAGGCAGAGTGGGAATATTACTGCAATGCCGAGTCAATCACCTGATCTTCAACCAACCCCGGATCGTGACATGCTTTCACTGCTGCAAACAAACTTAAGGCAGAAGACCCACTACAAACAACAACTGGAAGCAGCTAGCAGTCAAGGCCTTGGCAAACGCCAAAGAATCACAAATGAGGAAACTACACGATTTGGTGATTTGTCCATAGTCGTTCCAGACTTCACCAGTCAGTGCCATGCAAAGGATTCTCACAAATAATTAAAAATGAAGCATTTTGTATGATTGTGTTAATTCTGTCCAATTACCATTTGGCCCTTTGAAATAAGAGGCTGTGGTAATGAAAATGGTTTTGACAATTCCCAAACGTTTCATACGATCTTTTTGTTCAACCCCTTGAATTCAAGCTGAAAGTCTTGCACTTCTATGCATCTCGGTTGTTTCATTTCAAATCCATTGTGGTGCGTACAGACCAAAATTATGAAAATTGTGTCAGTGTCCAATTATTTCCATGGACCTAACTGTAATAAGACACATGCTCACAGGTGTGCCATTCGTGACAAATAGTACATTGGGACAGATTAAGGGGAGTATTATTCATTTCTGAGAGCCTTAGCGAGGTACAAGTGGGTCAGCTAGATAGCTGTGTATTAACTTTTATCCCATTCACACGTTAGTGTGCACACAGGTGTGTCCATACGTAAAAGGAGATTGTCCTTTTTTTCCACCTCCTTGTTCCTGAACGTCTGTTGGTGCCTTTAATGTAAAGTATTTTCAAAGCGACTATTGGCGTGGTCGGCAGACAATGGTGATAACAGAAAAGGGCAAGGGCTAGGCTCGCCCCAGTGGTTCCCTCCGGAAGTCAATTACAACTTCTGGAGTCTGCCACCTGGACTGCTCTGCTCACACTACAGGTAAGAAGAGCTCCTACTTCGGGACGAGGGTGCTGGAGAGATGGGGAATGGAGGTAGGTGGGGGTGGAGATGGATGGAGTGTGGTATTGAATTGGAGGAGGAGGTGGGCTGAGAGAGGGGTGCTTAGTGAAAAGAGGGGGAGTGCTGTGGGGAAAAGAGGGTCTGTTCATCCCCTATTTCATAGGCTACACCAACTATAGTAACCCAGGGGTGCTCGCAAGATGGAGGGAGGTTGTTCGCTGGTTAGGGTGGGTTTCATACACAAGCGCTTTAAAACTGGGGGAAAAAATAAATCCCCAAAAGAAGAGTGTGGTGTTTAATTGTGCAACCCCACATCAATATTGATGATGCATATATTCTTTAAATGTTTAAAAATTGGATTTACACCATCCAAATATGTTGAAATATTTTTCTTAAATTTAGACTTGAATCACAACTAATGAACGTAAACAATACTTGACAGAATTATTATAACAAAATAATTCAAAGGCATTATCTCAACTATTAAAACTGTATTATCTGGGTTGGGGGGGGGTTTATTTAATTTACCTTTGAGCTGATCTCTGGTTCCCCTGACCCTCCCGGACCGCCATTTCCCGAGATATTTGAGGTTTTCTGAACCAGTGTTTCACATATAAAACCGATACAAGTCACATCATCTCTAGAGTGACCTTGACCCTTGGCCATCTGTGCCTAATAACTGCTTGTATTTTGGCAACAGGGGATCCCAAACATGGGGGACTGTGGATCATCTCCAAGGGCCCCCCTCGGTTTAGATAAATGAATCAAATATCCCCCCCCCCCCAAAAAAAAAATTTGTCACTCTACTGCTGCTTTAATCTCGTTCACTAAACTCATAAAAATTACAATCTTTTTTTGCAAAAACTTTAGATATTTTTTTTTTCAGTTATCAGAAACAACATTTACAATCACTAAATATTGGCTAAGTTGTCAGATCCAAAAATCTAACTATTTAGCCTAGCACACATTCCAGTAATGGCTCTAAAATTGGTGCAGTGATTTTCATTATATTTTATTCATATTCGACTTCTCTCTGCCCTGCATTATATTCCTGTCCCCTGAAAACAAACCTCGGGCAGCTAGCGTATCTCCAGCAGCTCTGCCCAGCTTTGTATTGAGCAAAGTTTACTTTTCCGTTTTTCATTTTTCTTAAACAATTGACATTTTGTCCGGTGCCATGACCTACTTGAGTAGTTATATTTTAACACTTTATTTCAGCTTGTGTTTACTTTTGGGTTGGTTTGCTCGGGAAATTCTCTGGGGCCCTTGTGCAATGCAGACAGCTTTCCTGCAACTCTGATGCTACAATACTTAACTTGACGTGTGTCGTTTAGAAATTAAAATGTAAAACTAGTACAAAATCAATCCATTCTGCAAGAAAAGCATAGCTTTTAAACACACAAGCGGACAGTGCCGCCAAACTGTCCTACTAGTAAAATTCTTATAGTATGTGATATGATACAATAGGTATTGCCACCTCAAAAAAAAAAACTTTCATAGCACCATAGTTTTGTTAGTGGAATAAAAGTATAGTACTATTTAAACATTTGTCAGCATTTACAATGCAATGCAGCACCCAACACTTGGTGAATGTGTAAAAAGTCTTCCGTCCATGTAAGGTTACGTCATTATCTTTGTCACTTTCTGTTGTGTCAGACATTAAAGGTGCAGTCCTTCCTCAAACCAACACAAAGCATACAACAGATGGTACAAACAGACAAGGCTTTCCACTCACAGAAGACCACAACAGAAGGCACACATACACACCACAAAAGATCGACACACAACACTCTCCATCTCTCCATGTAATGCAGCCAATCTGGAGAGACAAATCCTTTATATCATTAGCAAACTAGCTAATCATATATGATCGGAAAATTTTGGCGATGCCAAGTTGGCAATATGTAGCTGATCATGTTTTGTTTTGGCCCCTTTTAAGAAGCCGGTTACAATGTATAGAATATTTTGCAATATAAAAAAAATTCAACTTCAAAAGTGCATTAAGACTGTAAACCCTTGTCCACCTTCATTTAAGGAATGAGATGAAGAATTGCACTTGGGTAATCACATCAATATTTATTAAGCAACATCATCCTAGCATGCACCTTTTATAATGAGGGTAGAATGCTGCTAATGAACTGTAGCCAGTCCCCTGATCCTCCTTCGCCCCTTCGTCCCCCCCCCCTTACCTCCGCTGCCGCGGGGAATGTTGACTGAGGTGTGGCGGCCTCGCAGCGCCTCTCTTCAGGGCTCCACCATCTTTGAGGTGCAGGCGCGGTTTACTTGCGCATGCGCAGGATCTGCAAGCGCAAAGTATGCAGGGCCCTTACCAAGTTGTCGCATGAGCGCAGATGCGAGTCCCGGTGGCCATACAGTCCACACTCGCAGTATACTTGAACGCACGTGGTGGCAATAGGGAGCTCGGCAAAGAACTACATCTCCCGCAGCCCCAGGGGCTGCGATCATATGGCCCAGCACAGCCAATAGGGCCGGAGGATTCCCTTCCCTGCTTCCAGAAGATACATTACACACTCGGGCACCAGTGTGTCAGTCGGAGCTGGGACACATACAGGGGAGGGTGTATGCCTGCAGGGGGTCTGTGACCCTCTGCCTAGGCCGATTCCCCTAGGCCCCAGCTAGGCCCCGACTCACAAGTATTTGTTGCTGCTGCGTTAGGGACTGCCCTTAGTTACGGACACTGCCCCCATTATCTACTGGTATAGTTTCAGGGCGTCAGCTGCTACGCGACGCATCCCTTATAATTGTTGTCTGGGGACCAAGCCACTTCTGAAGATACAGAGACTATCATCACACGTGGTGACCCAGCTGGATACCACCCCACTTGGAGGCGGACTCGTCGCGTATGATCTTCGCTGGATCTGCGGATCCCATCTGTCCTCCAGTTCGGCACGCCTGGGGCTGAAGCACCCTCAGGTACTTTAACATCAAGTTGACCACCCATGCTACAACTTTCCATAGTGGGCCACGCTGTCATCACAATTGGGTTGATTTGTCTCTTGGAAACGTGGGGGGGGTCACGGCCGGTGGGGCTGAAGGGTAGTTTGTACCATTATAGATCATTATAGAACTGTTTAAGATATATTGTTGCCAAAAGGTATTGTTATTTACACTGTGTGAGTATTGGTGATTGGGTCCTGTGAGGTGCTCTTCACACTACTACGTTGGGATCCCTCTCGGTGGAGTAGCGCTGCACCGATACCATTATTATTGCACTCTAGGCTCTCCTTGGCAGAGGCTTAGGCTCTCTGTGAGCCAACAGGTAAAAGGCATCACCAGTAGCCATCTTGTTTTAGGGGAAACAGGGCTACAGAACAACAGTACAAGATGAAGTTTTAGACCCTCAGATGATATCACTACTAACAAAAACATTTCCTGATTATATAATTCAATTATATTTCAGCCTTTTTATTTTTCCTAAAATACACGAAAACCTGGCTACTAGGCATACCCATAGTAGCAGGCCACCGCAAATGTTTCCTCCGGGACCATGACTAGAGCTTAGATCGGTGGCAGTCCACCCCTCCCTCCTGTCACGGCCCTATGAGCCCCATTTAATTATCATCCCCATCACTCAATACCGCTCCCTAAATCCTCCAATCCCCCGGCCACCACACACTACACTTTCCTCCCCCTCTCCATCTCGCACATTTCTGTGATACCCATTACCATTCCCCCCCCCCCACCACAGTACCCCCCACCCCACCCAAATGTAATACCCCCCACACCCACACACATATGGAAGTAGGTGTGTGAGAGTGGCCACTACTGTTTCTAAAAAATAAATCACAATATTTCCTTCTGTGCTCACCCCTCCGTTGATGACGGTGTCTCAAACTGGATCCACGTGTAGTATAGATAAATATTAGAAGTAGAGGAAGCACACAGGAGCCTTGGTTAGAGTTCAAAAAATTCTGTGTGTATTAATACATCAGAGGAAGAAGACAACCATGACGTTTCTGGACATCCTGTCCTTTCTTCAGACCAGTTATGGACAGGATTGTCCAGAAACGTCACTGTTTGTATACTTGCTCTGATGTATTAATACAACAGAAATTTTTGAACTCTAACCAAGGCTCCTGTGTGCTCCTCTACTTCTAATATTTATCATAACCCCCCCCCCCCCCCCCCCCCACACACACACTCCCATGCCGAGCCTCTCTCCCACCGGTGCGTGCCAGAAGTTGCGGTCATCATCCGGCGCACTGACGAAAGAGAGGGAGGACCAGAAGCAATCAGAGTCCAGGTGTGGGCGGGATAGAGAGGCAGGCCAAGAGAAGCTGGGAAGAGTCGGGGCCCGTTATCTATGGGGGGCCCAGCGGCCGGACGCAGGAGTTGAGCCTAACCTCTGGCCAGGCCCAACTTCCAGCTCTGTCTGGGTCCGGACCACTTGTCCCGGCTCTCCCCCATCGGCAGCCCTGCATAGCAGCAGGTACTGATTCTGTGTTTAAACATATAGCAAGTTTTAAGTCAGGATTTTGCAAACCATAAATCAGCACTATACAGAACTGCAGGACAATAGAGGACTTAAAACTAGAGAATCTTTTGGTCACTTTAGATGTAGAAAATGTGTGTATATATATTCCATGCATCTTCTTCTTCTATTTTTATACTATATTTGTGAAAGCACTGTATGCCTGTCTGCATGGCCTCTGTCCCTAGGGGAAATCTCATTGGTCCCTTGGCCCGCCTGCCCCCACACACCTCTCATTGGCCTGAGGCGGAGTGACAGGCCAAAGGACACACACAGACACACAGACACACACGGTAGGGGTGGGGGGTGTTGTGGGGCTCACAGTGTTAGCAGCACATTTCCCGGTCTCTTACCCGCCGGTCCCGGAGGCTCCGCCTCTTCCTCCCCGAACATCAGCCTGAAATCCAAATCATCGTGAACCGCGCACACCTTCTCCTCTCCCCGTGTCTCCCCCCGGTGCTCTGCTCAGCTCCCCCCCGGTGCTCCGCTCAGCTCCCCCCCCCCGTCCCCCCCCCCCTCCCCTCCTCCTGTCCACTCTCCCTCCCCCCTCCCCTCCTCCTGTCCACTATCCCTCCCCCCTCCCCTCCTCCTGTCCACTGTCCCTCCCCTCCTCCTGTCCACTGTCCCTCTCCCTCCCCCTTTCCCCCCCCCTTTTCCCCCCCTCTCCCCTCCCCCCTTTTCCTAGCGGGAAATGTAACTCCCGGGCAACGCCGGGTCTCTCAGCTAGTATATATATAGAACTGAAGACATATTAAACCTTCTTTCTCCTCTCTTCCTGTCTTGAAGGCACCTTGATGTGTTTATGGTGTCTTGCATAAATAAAGTATTGTTATGCAAAGTATCTGTGTCGCTCTGCGTTGTCTGACCTGAGCTAGGCTCCTTGCTGGCTGATTATTACATACACGGGGAGGCAGATTCAGGCTACATTAGATATAGATATAGTTATTACATAGATTCTAGTGTCTACATATTAATACATCTCGGGAAATAAAGAGAGGTTGCATAGTTATGAACATGTAACATTTGTTTGCAGAACACACCCCAGCCAAAAGATTCCACAGCCCAGCCCAATGGTTATGGAACTATTTCCCCTACAGAATCTTGTCTCTTCCTTATGTTTTCCGAGAGCAACAGGAACAAACATCCTGCTGGCCCAGAATCCTTTGAGATCAAAGAGAAGCCGCAGGGAAATAATAGCTGGATTTAGCTGTAGGACAGGAAGCGTTATCTTTGGCACACAGACTGCAGAAGCACAGCAGAGAAACGGGATTCACACAGAGGGAGAATTTGGTTTAACTGCTTTTCTTCCAGATGGGCTCACAAAACATATATACAGTTTATATATTGTGATGCCCAGACCACGTTGTAACATCTTTTAGTCCTAGATTAAGGCAGGAAACATAGTATTTCTCTATATCAGGTTTATTTACAGGGATAAATAATTTACTAACAGGCCCACTGTCCCTTTAAGTCAAAATAAAATCATAAAATAAACTCCCACTGCTCTTAGGAGACAAACTACACATTCAACTTCAACCCTTACTACTTGTAACCGTGTTGGGACAGAAGGGGTTAAAATGTATTGCAACCATCAGCCTATGTTTTCCCCTACACTATCTTTTTTGTCCCTGTTTTGCAGCTAAGCTAGCTGCAGTTACACTGAATGAATGAAATGTGCTAACTGTATTTGTGACGCAAGGGGGAGCTTTTAGCGCTGAACCAAGCGCAAAGTGAAGAAGCGTGCCTGTGAATGGGTGGCTGCTTTGAAGATGGGTATCACTTCCTAAGCCGAAGACCTCTAAACCGCAAAGTCAATTGGATAAGCGGTTTGCGGTCTAGCTGAAGTGCCGTCTTGTCAAAATGTATCCAGTGGTCTTGTTATCCACTTAAGCTGAATTGTTGGCGTGTGTCTGCGGTTACTGATCAAAAGCCAGGACGGATACATTGTATGCCGGCTTGTAACCCAGACAAATTATCGGTCAAACCGCAAACCACATCACAGAGCCTATTCAATTAAGTGGATAACTTGCGCTAGGAAAGAGCTAGCACTCTAATTTTTGGGGTGCAGTCAGTTACACATGTACCATGAACATACATATGAATTTTATATTTGTTACACATGCAGAACATACATTTATAAACATACTGTATTTCAATGGTGTTTTAAATGCAAAGGCAGGAAACCCTTTCTTTCGGTCCGGCAATTTATCCATTAACATGCCCATATGTTATGGATGAATGAGCTGCGGGATTTTTCATCTCTGGACTTCAAAGGGCACCCTGCTAAGATGGTGTAAGGTACTGGCAAGTCTGGGATAGGTGGGGGAAATTATTCCCACTAGAGGATTGGGTGTATATGTTAGGTATAGGACCCTTAACCCTATAAAATGCCTGCAGCCCAGTCCCAGTGAGATTCACCTAAGATCAACCAAGAAACGTCCAAGGTTTAGCATCAGCGGTTCCGGAGTGTGAGGGGTTAACCTACATCGTAACGAAGATTTGCACCCTCTTCCAGAATTCGTTTGAGCTAAGGATTCCCAAACGAATTCTGTAAGGACTATACAAAAGAATTCCTTTTAGCAGAGATATAGGGGTGGCAAGTTGCGCCCCTAGCCAAGGACTGTCGCAGGACTCAAACCGCGCACTCACTTGCATGCGTGCAGGGGTGCCCAGAGACTTTGATTTGTTCTGTGGACATTTGATTTAGTTTCCCCCATCCCAGTGAGTGTTTATTGACTGTAATTGTGAATATTGTGTGTTTGTCTTAAAAGCAAATACATTTCAATTTATTTTGCCCATCTTGTGTGCTCAATCTAGAATCCCGGTATTAATGTGTTGGTAAGACCTGGTCTCCCGTGACAGAGCATCACTAGCAAAGTTACAAACACACAACAAGCAGAGTAAGACACTGAAAATAGCCAGATTCAACACTTACTGGACTAACGCGGGGCTCCTAACTCTCTGGGTGCTGGATGCTACGTAAGCCGCGTACCCAGGATGCCTCACGCAAATCAAGACTCGTCCGCGGCTACAAAGTCCTGGAATCACCGCTGGCTCGTATTTCCAGGAAGCCTCCGATCACCGACACTACCCACGAGCGTCCGTGGCACTGAGCGGTGGCCAAACTTGTAGGTTTCCCCCTTCCATTCAAATGCATGGAAGAATGGCGCTCAGCCAATCAGAGCGTGGCGGGATGGATGAATGGGCCAATCACAGGCGAGTCTGGCCCTTCGAAATCTGCTTATGTATGCATAGCTTTATTTTTATAGCAGCCCCAGTGTGCTCAGCGCTTTACAAAAGAGACAACACAGTACAGGGAATTATAATACTATAAGTGCAACAAAGTCAGACAATAGGACATTCCTGCCCCGGGGAGCTTACAATCTAAGTGGTATGATGGGAGAGTTACAGAGACAGCAGGTGAAGGAATAAGTGCTGTAGATGGCTGTGCTTGGCCACAATGATTGGTAGGAGTCACTATGGGCGTGGGATATCCGATTCAGATCATGAGATCAGGCTATTGAATGAGACCAATGAGATCAGGCTATTGAATGAGACCAATGAGATCAGGCTATTGAATGAGACCAATGAGATCAGGCTATTGAATGAGACCAATGAGATCAGGCTATTGAATGAGATCAAATCCCGCATCTTCCAATCAAATCCCGCATCTCACACTCAATTCTCCTCCTCACTTTTAAAGCTTTACACTCTTCTGCCCCTCCTTACATCTCAGCCCTAATTTCTCGTTATGCACCATCCAGGCTCTTGCGTTCTTCTCAAGGATGTCTTCTTTCTACCCCCTTTGTATCTAAAGTCCTCTCCCGCCTTAAACCTTTTTCACTGACTGCCCCACACCTCTAGAATGTCCTTCCCCTCAGTACCCGACTAGCACCCTCTCTATCCACCTTTAAGACCCACCTTAAGACACACTTGCTTAAAGAAGCATATGAATAGCACTGTGGATATTCTGAACACATGATACATAAAGCTTGGCCCCCTGCAGACGCACTTACCAGAACTCCCTCCTACTGTCTCTGTACGTTCTCCCTACCTACCAATTAGACTGTAAGCTCCTCTTCCTCCTCTTCCTTAATGTTACTTTCATGTCTAAAGCATTTATTCCCATGATCTGTTATTTATATAATCTGTTATTTATTTGATTACCACATGTATTACTACTGTGAAGCGCTATGTACATTTATGGCGCTATATAAATAAATTAGGATCCAGGGCAGGAAGGGAGCGATGTCATCAGGAACACCCAGAAAAAAACACATAAATAATCATAGTGTAGTACATAATACAAGTGTGGATCAAACTAGAAAAACTTGGCTCTTGTAGATGACCTACTTACAAAAAGTAAGATAAAAGACAGCAGGTTTGTATAAAGATGAGTCTTTAGGCACCTCAGCTTGAGACCGCAGAACACAGCAGTAACTACTGGTAGCAGGCTGGATGATGTATTCACGGAGGCTTCAACTCCCAATCAGGTCATTATTGCATTCTATTCAATGAGGGAAGTGAACTCATAGTGTTTTACCAGATAACACCAAACTTTATCAAAGAAACGTGTAAGACATGTACTCACAATGTATTGAATGAGCACAATCACATAGCGGGATTTCTTTAGGCAGTAGGTATGACGGCTCGGCAGATGAAAAGTCCTCCACTCCACTCACTATCCCTCCTCAAGGGTGCCCCCTCGTCCGGTGTCGGATGGATGGCGTCTGTCGTCACTTCCTGGCCTGGGGGTGAAGACTTCCGGTAGGAGCGGGTAGATCGAAGGGTGAGAGGATCGCCGGACCGCAACTGTGCCTCCGGGGATGAAGCAGATAGTCAGACTGCCAGACTGCGATTCAGCTGTACTCTGCTAGCTTGCTTGGCTCAACGCGTTTCACTGCATACCGCAGCTTCCTCAGGAGCCCTGGATCCTAACTGTTGTAAGGGAATCAGTGCATATTCCCTGGAAGGTTGAGAATTTTTCAGATTCACCAAACTTTTATATTTATATTACTTTTGATCAATATCACTGCTGTCATAGCGCCGTTCCAAGTCACTGGGTTTCACATCTCGCTATATAAATAAAGACATACAATACAATACAATCAATGAGATCAGGCTATTGAATGAGATCAGGCTATTGAATGAGACCAATGAGATCAGGCTATTGAATGAGACCAATGAGATCAGGCTATTGAATGAGACCAATGAGATCAGGCTATTGAATGAGGCCAATGAGATCAGGCTATTGAATGAGATCAATGAGATCAGGCTATTGAATGAGATCAATGAGATCAGGCTATTGAATGAGATCAATGAGATCAGGCTATTGGGATGCTTCATTTCAGATGCGTTTTAAGGCTTGACTTGGGAGAGAAAGTGCTCGGCGTATACTGAGTGTGAGGGAGTCCCACAGGTAAGGGGCAGTGAGGGAAAAGTGTTTAAGGTGAGAGAGAGCAGTAGAGGTGAAAGGGGTGGAGAGGAGACAGTTATGGGCAGATCGCAGGAGACGGGCAGGGGTATCACGAGAGATCAAAGCTGATACGTAGGGAGGAGCAGATGAGGGAAGAGCCTTAGAGTTAAAGAGAAGAACTTTTTAGGTGATCCAAAATTTTATGGAAAGCCAGGAGGAGATTAGCAGAGACTGTTTTGGGAGAAAGTGAAATTATTTTAGCAGCCGAATTTTGAATAGATTGTAATGGAAAAAGTTGTGAAGCAGAGTGGTCTGTTACCAGTATGTTCCAATAATCCTGGCGGGAGGCAGTATGTTACAGTAATCCTGGCGGGGGAAAAGCGTATGTCCAATAATCTGGCGCGGGGAGAGGCCTGTTACAGTAATCCTGGCGGGAGCGGTCTGTTACAATAATCCTGGCGGGAGCGGCCCTATGTTACAGATCATGGCGCGGGAGCCTGGTAGTTACAGTAATACTGGCGGGAGAGTATGTTACAGTATCCTGGAGGAGCAGTATGTACAGTAATCTGGCGGGAGCGTATGTTACAGTAATTCCTGGCGTGCGGAGACGGTATATGTTACAGTAATCATGCGCGGGAGCGAGCAGTCATGTACAGTAGTCCTGGCGGAAGCAGTATGTTACGTTAGTCCGGAGGGAGCAGGTATGGTACGAAGTAATCCTGGGGGAGAAGTAGTTACGTAATCCTGGCGGGCGCAGTATGTTACAAGTACTCCTGGCGGGGAGCTTGGTGAGCGGGATGCATACCAGGAATCCTGGCTACAGGAGCGGTATGATACAGTAATCCTGGCGGGACAGTATGTACAGTAAATCCTGGCGGCGGGGAGCGGATAGGTTACAGTAATCCGGCGGGAAGCCAGTATGTTACCTCAATCCTGGCGGGAGCTTGGTCTTTTAGTTACAGTAGTCAGGGCGGGAGCCCAGTAGTTGGGCGCGTATGTTACAGTAGTTCGGGCGGGTAATGCAGTATGTTACAGCTAATCTGGCGGGGGGGGGAGCGGTTATGGTACAGTAATCCGGCGGGAGCGGTATGTACAGTTAATCCTGGAGGGAGAAGACGATGCAGTATGTACAGTAATCCTGGCGGGCGACGCGGTTATGTTACAGTAATCCTGGCGTGGAGCGGGTATTTACAGTAGTCATGCGGGAGCGGTATGTTACAGTAGTCCCTGGAGCGGAGCAGTATGGTTACAGTAATCCTGGAGGGAGCAGTATGGTACAGTAATTACTGGCAGGGAGCGGTATGTACAGTTAATCCTGGCGGCGAGCAGTATGCTCACCAGTAATTTTGCCGGATGAAGTATGGCACCAGTTAATTTTGGCGGGGAGCAGTATGCTAGAGTACTCCTGGCGGGAGCAGTATGTTACAGTAATCATGGCGGGAGCGGTATATTGTTACAGTTAATCCTGGCGGGAAAAAAAAAAGAGCGGTATGTTCAGTAATCATGCGGAGCGGTATGCTACAGTAATCCTGGCGGAGCGGTTATGTTACAGTAACTGGCGGGAACAGGAGCAGGATGTCACAGTAATCCTGGCGGGGGCGAGCGGTATGTCACAGTATTTTGCGAGGGACCCGGGTATGCAAAGTAATCCGGGCGGGAGAGGTATTGGTATGTTACAGTAATCCTGGCGCGGGAAGCAGTATGTTCCACATAATACCCCCCTGGCGGGAGCGAGCGGCATTGCGTCTTAGTTCAGTAATCCTGGCAGGGAGCGGTAGGTATTTACCCTGAGGTTATGTAATAACTGGCGGCGGTTGTTAACAGTACTGCGGGAAGCGTATGTTCAGTTATCCTGGCGGGGAGAGTATGTTACAGTAATTCGGAATGCAAGGGAGCAGTATGTTACAGTAATCCTGGCGGAGACGAAGTAGACAATAATCCTGGGCATGTTGGAGCAGTAGGTTACAGTAGTCCTGCGGGAGGGGGCAGTATGTTACAGTAATCAGTGGCTTGGCGCAGTGTATGTTACAGTAATCCTGGCGGGAGAGTATGTTACAGTAGCCTGGAGGAGCAGTATGTTACAGTAATCCTGGCGGGAGCGTATGTTACAGTAATCCTGGCGGGAGCGGTATTCGCCCGACCGTAATCTGGCGGGAGCGGGAGCAGTATGTACAGTAATCCTGGGGAGAGAGGTACCCCATTAATCCTGGCGGGAGCAGATTAGTTACAGTAATCCTGGCGGGAGCAGTATGTTACAGTAATCCTGCGGGAGCGTATGTTACAGTAATCCTGGCGGGGAGCAGTGATGTGTACAGTAATCCTGGCTGGCGGTAGGTGGAGCGGTATGTTACAGTAATCCTGGCAGGAGCAGTTGTTACAAGTAGTTCATGGCGGGAGCGGTATGTTACATATCTGGCGGAGCGTATGTTACAGTAATCCTGGCGGGTAGCGGTAGTTACCAGTAATCCTGGCGGGAGCGAGAGCAGTTGTACAGTAATAGCTGGCGGGGAGCGGTATTGTTACATGTAATCCGGGAGCGGAGCGGTAGGTTACAGTATCCTGGCGGGAGCGGTATGTTACAGTATCCGGCGGGAGCAGTATGTTACAGTATCCTGAGCGGGAGAGAAGTGTATGTTACAGTAATCCTGGCGGAGCAGTATGTACAGTAATCCTGGCGGGAGGGAGTGATGTTACAAAATCCTGGGGGAGCGTCATGTTACAGTATCCTGGCGGGAGCAGGATTTACAGTAATCCTGGCGGGAGCTGATGTCTAAAGTCAATCCTGGCGGGAGCGTATGTACAGTATTCCTGGCGGGGGGGTACGGATCGCAGCGGTATGTTACAGTAATCCTGGCGGGTGAGCAGTATGTTACAGTAATCCGGCGGGGAGCGGTATTTACAGAATCATGGCGGGAGCGGAGGTTGTTACAGTAATCCTGGCGGGAGAGTATGTTACAGTAATCCTGCGGGAGCAGTTAGTGTTTACAGTAATTGGAGGAGCAGTATGTTACAGATTGGCGGGAGCCAGTAGTACATAATCCGCTGGGGAGCAGTATGTTACAGTAATCCTGGCGGGGAGCGTATGTATGTACAGTAATCCTGGCGGGGAGCGGTATGTTACAGTAATCCTGGACGGGAGAGGTATGTTCGTAGTCCTGGCGGGAGCGGTTGTTACAGTAATCCTGGGGGACGTATGTTACAGTATCCTGGTCGGGAGCGGTTATGTTACAGTAATCCTGGCGGGAGCGGTTGTATTGTTACATAATTCCTGGGGAGCGTATGTACAGTAATCCTGGCGGGACGGTAGGAGAGGCGGTATGTTACAGTAATCCTGGCGGGAGCGGTATGGGACAGTAATCCTGGCGGGAGCGGTATGCTACAGTAATCCTGGACAGTGGCAGAGCAGCGTATGTTACAGTATCTGGGGGAGCGGTATGTTACAGTAATCCTGGCGGAGCAGTATGTTACAGTAGTCCTGGCGGGGAGAGGTATGTTACAGTAATCCTGGCGGGAGAGTATGTTACAGTAATCCTGGCGGAGAGCGGTATGTTACAGTAATACGGGGCGGAGCGGGTATGTTACAGTAGTCCTGGCGGGGGAGATCGTATGTTACAGTAATCCTGGCGGGGGGAGCGGTTTTGTTATACAGTAATACTGGGGGGGGCGAGCGGTATGACAATAATCCTGGAGGTGGAGCAGTATGTACAGTATCCTGGCGGCGGTATGTTACGTAATCTGGCGGGGCAGTATGTTACAGTAATCCTGGCGGGAAGAGATGTTACCTAATATCCTGGCTGGAGCAGAGCCAGAGCAGTATGTTACAGTAATCATCCTGGCGGGAGCAGTATGTTACAGTATCCTGGCGGGGAGCGGTATGTTACCGTAATCCTGGCGGGAGCAGTGTTACAGACCGGCGGGTAGTGGCTAAGGGGGCAACGATGTCGATTCCTGGCGGGAAGGTATTACTACGTAACTCTGCGGGAGGGTTAGCGGTATGTTACAGTAATCCTGGCGGGAGCCGGTATGTTACAGTATCCTGGCGGGAAGCGGTATGTTACAGTAATCCTGGCGGGGAGGCGGTATGTTACAGTAATCCTGGCGGGAGCAGTATGTTACAGTAATCCTGGCGGGAGCAGTATGTTACAGTAATCCTGGCGGGAGCAGTATGTTACAGTAATCCTGGCGGGAGCGGTATTTTACAGTAATCCTGGCGGGAGCGGTATGTTACAGTAATCCTGGCGGGAGCGGTATGTTACAGTAATCCTGGCGGGAGCGGTATGTTACAGTAATCCTGGCGGGAGCAGTATGTTACAATAATCCTGGCGGGAGCAGTATGTTACAGTAATCATGGCGGGAGCAGTATGTTACAGTAATCCTGGCGGGAGCAGTATGTTACAGTAATCCTGGCGGGAGCAGTATGTTACAATAATCCTGGCGGGAGCGGTATGTTACAGTAATCCTGGCGGGAGAGGGTAAGGGCGTGCATTAAAGTTTTAGCAGTAGATTGACAGATCTTGGCAATATCACGGAGGAAGAGGTAACACATTTATCCATGTACATCTGTTACAACGGTATACACAGATATGCACAGGGGACAGAATAAGTGCGTGACCCAGAGATGCAGCAGTAAAACATTGGGTGGATTTGGACCTTGGCGAGACAGAACAGCTCTGTATATTGTCACAATGCTGCTGTTGATTCGCAAACTGTCTGCCTGACTCTCGCGGGACCCGATTGCGCGCTCTCCCCCCAGACAGGCCTCTGTTTCCCACCCCATAAAACAGCCGGCAGCGCTTCAGTTATCACGATTCAATGGTTTCCCGGAAAATTCTCTGACTGGTTTTTCTAAAAAACGTTCTCAAAATCTACTGCAGAATAAAAACAAAACAAAAAACATATATAATTTACAATAAAATATTGGAGAATTAAAAAAATAAATCACACGATCACAGCCATGGCTACATAATCTCAACAGAAAACTTCTCAATCACATGGTATTATATTAAGCAATTTACCAGGAAAGACAGAGCTACTTCTGGGTTTGAAATAATGTACTGTACATGCTAGTAACACAGGGAGGAAAGGGGCTTCTGCACAATATTATACAGACTGTAAGGGGACCGTGTGACCAGTGTGGAATGAGCGGAAAAACGCACTATATGCTATAAACATTCCCAAGGGAAGTGATATATTAATATACAAAGCACTGGTGCATCTGTGGGAGAACAGGGAATGTATAATGCACTGTGCATGTAAGCCAAAGCACTTTATTCCCTGTCAATGCAATCCCCCAGTTTAGTGAATCAACATTGCTCTGTGATGTGATTTGGGAGTCAGCCCTGCAACGTGTAAATCGGATTATGTCACTGTATGGGCTCATGTGTAAGGCTAAGGCCCCGCTCCCAGAGTCAGCGCACCTGCGCTGCTGACAGGCGGTGCGCTGAGATACACAGACCGCGATCTGCGGTCTGTAGGGAGCGGGAGCCATAGCGGGAGGTGGGAGGTTTGATCGGGAGGTGGGCGGGAGGTGGGAGGTTTGATCGGGAGGTGGGCGGTTTGACAGGGAGGGGGGGCGTGGCTTGAGCGGAGGGACCCGCTACTCTCCCCCCCCTCCCTCCACGGACTCGGGCTGGAGCTGGAAGGTAAAAGTTTAAACACACACACGCAGGCACTCATTCATACACGCGCACACACACACACAGGCAGGCACTCACGCACTCATACACACACGCGCGCACACACAGGCAGGCACTCACGCACTCATACACACACACACACACACACAGACAGAGGCAGGCACTCGGGCACACACACACACAGACAGGCACTCACGCACTCAGACACATACACACACAGACAGGCACGCACGCACGCACTCAGACACACACACAGAGAAAGGCACTCACCTGCTTTCACTCCACACTCCTCCCCGCTCCCCGAAGCCTCTCCTCCTCCCGAAGCCTCCCCTCCCCATTGGCTCACAGCCACACACGTCACGCGTCAAAGCTAGAAAACACCATTCTGTGGTGTCTCCAGCGGCTGACGCGCTACAGCGTGTAGTGCTCTGTGCAGCCAGGGGGGACCGGGACCGGCTCGCGAGGATTCCCCTGCTGGTGGGGAACTCGCGACCCGCCGCCCGCGCCAACGAGCGCAGCGGGACCGAGGCCTTAGATAGCAGACTTGTAATGTGATTTGCATGTGTACATTTCTATGGAGGGGACTCTGTGATTTAATCAGCCGAGGTTCCTGCAGAGAAATGTGTACTGAGACACAGGCTGGGAGCGTGGGGGTGTTACAGACATTTGGTGAGTGGGAAAGAGTGGACAATCAGGTCTGCTCTGATTGGCCAGCAGCCCCTGGCCCATGTAAAGGATAGCCACAGAGGGCTATATAAGAGGCACTGCTGGCCAGAGAATCTATCTGAGAGACATTTTGTGAAGGAGTTTGGATCTTGACAGTGACCAGTTGGAGATACATGTCAGATTGGCTGCTGTGTGATCAGCCCTCTGAGATCCTGGACGAGAAACTGACAGGACAAGCCTTCTTGAAGCAGGTCCCTGCACCTAGCGAGGCTAGAGTCTACTCCCCAGGCCCCTGCACCTAGCGAGGCTAGAGTCTCCTCCCCAGGCCCCTGCACCTAGCGAGGCTAGAGATTCCTCCCCAGGCCCCTGCACCTAGCGAGGCTAGAGTCTCCTCCCCAGGCCCCTGCACCTAGCGAGGCTAGAGACTACTCCCCAGGCCCCTGCACCTAGCGAGGCTAGAGACTCCTCCCCAGGCCCCTGCACCTAGCGAGGCTAGAGTCTACTCCCCAGGCCCCTGCACCTAGCGAGGCTAGAGTCTACTCCCCAGGCCCCTGCACCTAGCGAGGCTAGAGACTACTCCCCAGGCCCCTGCACCTAGCGAGGCTAGAGTCTACTCCCCAGGCCCCCAGTTGGTATTGTATCTTGTATTGTGCATCTTTGTTTGTCTGCTGGCGTGCCAGAATAAACCTCATTTTATTCAACAACCTTGTCCTGTCTGGAGCCAGGGATCCCGGTGGTTTCAGTGTAAAAGTACTGGTCTCCTGTGACACAGCGACCTGCAGCGATTCAAACTACACTACAATGAAGACAATCTCTGCCTTTCCCTCTTGGTATACTGTAACCTCGGCGCCTTCGGCAGTAAGGCCAGAAACCTGAAGTAGTGATCACAACAGACCTCGGACAGCAGTGCTGGTCTTCTGGAAAATACTTTAATGACAAGGTAACAATTGAAATTCTTCTAAACAACGCCGATTTTTCAGAAAGGATCCATCTTCTCTTATGTCTACATAGTGTACCAACCCTGGCGGTTTTATTCACAGATATAATAACGACCGTATACCCCACAGTGCGGCCTGTATACTACCATTCTATTCGACATTTTTTTTTTTGTGCATCAACATTTCAGTGCTAAAAGGTTTTAAAAACCTTCGGAAAATGTGCGACTTTACACGGACATGACGCGCAATTTGCTGTATGAAATTATTTTTGACGCGTCGTGTTGAATTCCTGACCGATACAATTTCCATTAAAATGGAATGATGTGCATTCTTTTATTGAGAACTAGTGTTCGTAAATATCAGTGATTAGTGTAATATTATCTCTAATAGCTATACTGTGAAAATAATACATTTTGTTTACCTATGCAATGAAACATCCGCGCGGTGCCAAATACATGTTTGGGTGGACACGCTCTGCAGTACCTGGGCTGGCCCCGAGCCCTGGACCGGCTGCATCTCTGATAGCTTTGCTAATCTGACCCACCAATGCCGTGGAATATACAGCTCTTGATACAGTATGTACCCGGGCACCTGCCAGTTGGGCCAGATCAGCGGCGCCAACACAGATATGCCAAAGTCCGCATTGCGGGTTACAGATAATGGATGTTATTACACGGCCGGGTCCTTTCCTGTTCACTGCAGAGCTGCTCAATCTTGGGGCTGGATTCAGATCTAAAAGGGGGAGAGGACACCCCCGTTCAGTCCTCCGGTGTGTGCGGGAATGACTGGTGAAGACACGGTGGACACCTTGGTTTGTGCTGGGACAGGTATTATATCCTCTTCTCATGGGACCAGCCCGATCCCTTTGCTTGGCGCCTGTTGACCTTTGACCTGACCACTTTGCTCGGCGCCGGTTGACCTTTGACCCAGTTCAGTCCTCATGTGTTAGCCTGGGCACGGCTTGTAGGATCTGCCTCAGTACAATCCCCCCTAGGCCCGTTATGGTGGTAAGCAGCCTCTAACCGAGTGGTCCTAGAGGTTAGAGCAGTCACTGCAGAGGGGGCTGCTCTTTGTGGAAAGCCTCTTCCAAGAAAGTGGCCAACTTTTGGCAGTCCTCCTGCGGAGGGAGGACACAACATCAACAGCCAATCACACAGAACGAGACCGGTTTGAACCAATCAGGGATGATGTTAAGACTAATTGTAGCTAATCCTAGAGAGGGACTGTTTAAAGCCAATCACAGACAGTGTTAGATAGCTTATAGCCAATCATAGAAAGGAGACTGTTCACAGCCAATCAGAACAGCTTTCGACAAATTTTGACCAATCATAGAAAGAGACCATTCATTTAAAGCCAATCAATGGCAGCTTTAGATTCATTCTAACCAATCACAGGAAGAGAGTATTTTAAAGCAGCCGTCCAAGCTGTGTTTTTTCTTCTTCCCCCTTTAATATGTGCACCAATACATTCCACACAATGATAAGTAATTAGCTCAGTTGCCGATCGATCCGTTCTCCTGTGATCGATCTGCGAAGATTCGGCTCGGGGTTCACTAAATGGCTGTCAGTGCAGCAGAAGAGGACCAAAGATGCAAAGTTCTGTGGGGTGACCAGGCAGTTACTAGATAGAATTGGTGCACTGCTAGAGAGAGGGCAGGGCTCAAAAAGGGGCGTGCCAGAGTCTGTTTTAGAAGGGGATGTGACTTTGGAAATGGTTGCTATAGAAACAAAATGCTTGTTACATTATAATTCATTAAAATGTCATTCAGAGTTGTTTGAATAAAAATTATGCTACTAGTATTTTCTCATAGCACAGAGCTGATATATTAAAAAAAAACACAGACACGTAGGATATTGCTGGGTCTGCAGCTATAAGCCAATCAGCGGCAGCAGGAGCCTACCCATCCTATTAATCTGCAGTGACAGGCGCTGCTTGTATCCCACCCTGCAAGATACAGACCCCCGCCCATATTAACCCACGCTGTGCTATTCTGAAAGACACCTTGCTGCCCATCCACATGAACAGGCCATAAGGAACCTCCCGGCTCTGTAACGTGTCTTACAGAAGAGCACTGCCTCTCAGTCCCAGCAAACCGTACTGAGCGAATCCATCCTCTCCGCCATCCTTCCGCCAGGGATGCCACCTTCTATTGAAGGCGAGACCCGGAGACCTTTTGCAATAAAATGTAATTTTTTACATTGATTTATTTTATTGATATATTTACTTCTCTTCCCTTCTCCGGCGGCATCTCCTCCTGCAAGGTCCAGTCAGCATGGCTCAGCGTAGTGACGTCACGGTGCCATGCGGGGTCAACTTGCCATGCCTACTGGACGCCTCATGAAACCGCGACGTCACGTAACGCTGTCATGGCAACGCAATGCCATTTGACGTCGCAGAGCCATGTGGACGGGACCCTGCAGATGCCGCCGCTGCCAAGAGCCCCGGCCGGAGATTTCACAGGTAAACCCGTGGAGATAAACCCGGGTTTACCTGTGAGATTTCACAGGTAAACCCGTGGCCAAAACACGTCGTCTCCGGGTCAAAATCAGCGTGGTGGCAGCCCTGCTTCTCACATATACAGTATCCACCCATTGTTCCAGACCGCGACACATCCTGGATTACCAGAGGAGTGAACGGGAGAGAGGAGAGGTCGGCCACTGCAGTTATAGAATAGTCTACTTTACTCGTACATCTTAAAACTGGCCAGTGCAGAAACACCAGCCTGTAGTCCTCTCCACTGCCGAGCAGGTCCAGTATCTGTACAGTTACGGGAGGGCGAGGAACGGCCGGGGCGGGATTAGACAGAGGCAGTCGGCAGCTGTCTTCTACGCGCGCACATACACACACACTTCTTCCGTCCTGGCTTACATCCAACACCGGCGCCCAGCGTTTCTTCCCCTACCGAAGCTCGAAAGATACGGGACTTACACGGCAGTGCAGGTGACTTCATCTAAATTCTGGAACCAACAGAGGCGGAACTAGGTGTTTTTGCCCTCCCCCCGCCCTCCCCCCCATCCGGGGCAAGTAGCACCAACTGCAACCCTTCCCCTCCCCCCAAAATGTTATAATGTAAATGTACATCACGTTTAGATTCATCGTGACTTTTGGGTTTGAGCCCACTTGCGAGACTCGGCTCCCGGTGGCGGTTTCTTCAATGCGGGTTCCGGGTCAGAGCGCACGGAACGGTGATCTCGGAGCTTTGAGATTATGCCCCAAAACACTCTCTGCCCATTCTGCGCCCCCGGGGCAGCTGCCCCCGCTCTAGTTCCGCCTCTGCGTACGAATAGATTTTATCATGGCCTCGTCTTCCTCTCCCCCAGTGATCTGCACCTCTCTAATACCGCCGGTGAGCTGACACTGAGCTGCAGGGTGGAGGCTCACCTCACTGATGAACCCGTAGTGCACCAGCTCTGAGGCGAGGGTTTGGCAGCTCTCATCTGCAAGGGGAAATGGGAGAAAGAACTGAATAGAGTAGTAGATACACTGAACTGCCTTCCAGCAGAGGTGGTAGGGTCAAATTCTACCAAAGATCCCTATTTAATAAGGGGCGACTAGGGGTGACATTGGTTGAAGCGGCTTATAAAAAGTAGGGGTACTTTTGCCCGATTTGAAGAAAATCGTAATCTGATAAATATTGGGAAAGATATATTTGTACCATATTTGAGAAAGTTTTATACAACAGGAAGGAGAATAAACAGTTTTTCTCTAAACAAAAAAATATATGTGTGTATATGTATATGTGTATATGTATATGTGTATATGTATATGTGTATGTGTATGTGTATATGTATATGTGTATGTGTATGTGTATATGTATATGTGTATATGTGTATATGTGTATATGTGTATATGTATATATGTGTATATGTATATGTGTATATGTATATGTATATATGTGTATATGTATATGTGTATATGTATATGTATATATGTGTATATGTATATGTTAAATAGTCACGGTACAGAACATGGTAAATAAAAAAGCAATGGTGCTGTACTTATAAATATAACTGCAGTGGCAATCAGAATCTGTAAATACCCTGGGGGTGTAAGCAAAAAGTAACAATACCCTGGGGATGTAAATAAGAAGTAACAATACCCTGGGGGTGTAAATAAGAAGTAACAGTACCCTGGGGGTGTAAACAAAAAGTAACAGTACCCTGGGGGTGTAAGCAAAAAGTAACAGTACCCTGGGGGTGTAAACAAAAAGTAACAATACCCTGGGGGTGTAAATAAAATAACATACCCGGGGGTGTAACAAAAGTAGAACAACCCTGGGGGTGTAAATAAAAGTAACATACCCTGGGGGGTGTAAATAAAAAGTACAATACCCTGGGGGTGTAAACAAAAGTAATAATACCCTGGGACTAAATAAAAAGTCAACATACCCTGGGGGTTAAATAAAAAGTAAACGTACCCTGGGGGTGTAAATAAAAAGTAACAATACCCTGATGGAAATAAGAAGTAACAATACCCTGGGGTGTAAAATAAAAGTAAACAATAAACTCCTGGGGTGTCAAATAAAAAGTAACCAGTACCCTGGATGTAAATAAAGAGTAACAGTACCCGGCTGGGGTGTAAATAAAAGTAACCATAACCCTGGGGTGGAAATAAAAAGTAACATACCCTGGGGGTTAAACAAAAAGTACAATACCCGGGGGTGTAAATAAAAGTAAACAATTTAAAAACCCTGGGGGTGTAAATAAAGTAACAATACCCTGGGTGTAATAAAAAGTAACAGTACCCTGGGGTGTAAATAAAGTAACAATACCCTGGGGTGTAAACAAAAGTAACAATACCCTGGGGTGTAAATAAAAGTTTACAGTACCCTGGGTGTAAATAAAAAGTACAATACCCTGGGGATGTAAATAAAAGTAACTACCCTGGGGGTGTAAATAAAAAGTACAATACCCTGGGGGTGTAAATAAAAAGTAACAATACCCTGGATGTTAAATAAAAAGAAACAATACCCTGGGGTGTAAATAAAAAGTAACAATACCTGGGGATGTAATAAAAGTACAATACCCTGGGGTGTAAATAAACAGTAACAATATCCCTGGGGGTTGTAAATAAAAGTACAATACCACTGGGGGTGTTAAAATAAAAGTAACAGTACCCCTGGGGGTGTAAATAAAATAAACTACCCTGGGGTGTAATAATAAGTACTCCCCTGGGGGTGTAAATAAAAAGTAACAGTACCCTGGGGGTGTAAATAAAAGTAACATCCCCTGGGGTGTAATAAAGTAAAGTACACCCTGGGGTGTAAATAAAAAGTAACAATACCCTGGGGTGTAATAAAAAGTACATACCCTGGGGTGTAAATAAAAACTAACAAGACCCTGGGGGTGTAAATAAAAAAGTAACAATACCCTGGGGGTGTAAATAAAAGTAAATACCCTGGGGGTGTAAATAAAAAAGTAACAATACCCTGGGGGTGTAAATAAAAAGTAACAATACCCTGGGGGTGTAAATAAAAAGTAACAATACCCTGGGTGTATGTAAACAAAAAGTAACAATACCCTGGGGTTGTAAATAAAATAACAGTACCCTGGGGGTGTAAATAAAAAGTAACAATCCCCTGGGGGTGTAAACAAAAAGTAACAATACCATGGGTTGTAAAAAAAAGTAACAGTACCCTGGGGTGTAAATAAAAAGTAACATACCCTGGGGATGTAAATAAGAGTAACAATCCCTGGGGTGGTAAATAAAAGTAACAATGCCGCTGGGGTGTATAAAAATAACATGCGCTGGGGTGTAATAAAAGTAACAGTAACCCTGGGGTGTAATAAAAGTAACAATACCCTGGGTGTAATAAAAAGACAGTACCCTGGGGGTGTAACTAAAAGTAACAATACCCTGAGTGTAAATAAAAGTAACAATACCCTGGGGGTGTAAACAAAAGTACAATCCCCTGGGAGTTGTAAAAAAGTACAGTACCCTGGGTGTGTAAATAAAAAGTAACAGTACCCTGGGGGTGTAATAAAAGTAACAATACCCTGCGGGTGTAAACAAAAAGTAACAGTACCCTGGGGATGTAAAAAAAAAGTAACAATCCCCTGGGGTGTAAATAAAAGTAACAGTACCCTGGGGGTTGTAAATAAAAAGTACAATACCCTGGGGATGGTAAATAAAAAGTAACAGTACACTGGGGTTGTAGCAAAAAGTAACAATACCCTGGGATGTAAATAAGAAGTAACAATACCCTGGGGGTGTAAATAAAAGTACAATAAACCCTGGGATATAATAAAAGAAACAATACCCTGGGGGTGTAAATAAAAAGTAACAATACCCTGGGGGTGTAAATAAAAGTAACAATACCCTGGGGGTGTAAAAAAATAACAATACCCTGGGGATGTAAATAAAGAGTAACAATACCCTGGGGGTGTAATAAAAAGTACAATACCCTGGGGTGTAAATAAAAAGTAACCACCTGGGGGTGTAAATAAAAAGTAACAATACCTGGGGTGTAAATAAAAGTAACAGTACCCTGGGGTTGTAAATAAAAAATAACATACCCTGGGGGTGTAAAATAAAAAGTAACAGTAAACCCTGGGGTGTAATAAAAAGTAACAATACCCTGGGGTGTAATAAAAAGTAACATACCCTGGGGTGTAAATAAAAAGTAACAGTACCCTGGGGGTGTAAATAAAAGTAACAATGCGCTGGGACGTAAATAAAAAGTAACAATACCGGGTGTAAATAAAAGTAACAATGCGCTGGGGATGTAAATAAGAAGTAACAATACCCTGGGGAGTATATAAAAGTAACAACACCCTGGGGTGTAAATAAAAAGTAACAATACCCTGGGGGTGTAAATAAAAGTAACAATGCTGCGGATTAAGAAGTAACAGTACCTGGTGTGTAAATAAAAGTAACAATACCCTGGGGTGTAAATAAAAAGTAACAATGCGCTGGGATGTAAATAAGAAGTAACAGTACCCTGGGGGAGTATATAAAAAGTAACAAGTACCCTGGGGGAGATATAGAAAAAAGTAACAATACCCTGGGGTATATATGAAAAAGTAACAGTACTTTGGGGGGTTTTACAGTAATAGAAAAATTAACAATCCCTGGGTATATTATATATATAGAACAGCAACAGTACTCAGGGGTGTACTGTATAGAAAAATAATAGTACCTGGGGTTGTAAATAAAAAGTAACAGTACACTGGGGGTGTTAAATAAAGAGTAACAGTATCCTGGGGGTGTAAATAAAGAGTAACAGTATCCTGGGGGTGTAAATAAAGAGTAACAGTATCCTGGGGATGTAAATAGAAAGTAACAGTACCCTGGGGGTGGTAAAAAAAGTAACAATAACCTGGGGGTGTAAATAAAAAGTACAATACCCTGGGGTGTAAATAAGAAGTAACTACCCTGGTGGTGTAAATAAAAGTAACAATGCCCTTGTGTGTAAATAAGAAAGTAACAGTACCCTGGGGGTGTAATAAAGTAACAATACCCTGGGGATGTAATAAAAGTAACAATGCCCTGGGGTGAAACAAAAGTAACAATACCTGGGGGAGTATATAGAAAAGTAACAGTACCCTGGGGGAGTATATAGAAAATAACATTACCCAGAGGGCCTATATAGAAAAAAGTAACAATACCCTGGGGAGTATATAGAAAAAAGTAACAGTACCCAGAGAGCTGTATAGAAAAGTAAACAATACCCTGGGGTATATATTATAGAAACAGCAACAGTACTCAGGGGGTCTGTATATAGAAAAAGTATAGTACCAATGGGTTGTAATAAAAAGTAACGTACACTGGGGGTGTAAATAAAGAGTAACAGTACCCTGGGGTAAATAAGAGTAACTATCCTGGGGGTGTAAAATAAAGAGTAACAGTTATCCTGGGGATGTAAATAAAGAGTAACATTATCCTGGGGGTGTAAATAAATAGTTACACAATTACCCGCATGGGTGTATATTATTTGTGGTCCCATTACTCCATCGCAGGAGATCACAGAAGTGACCCATTACCTGCTGAAGAGATCTCTGGGGTCCTGTCCCTATAGATAACACGGGGACCATCAGAGGGCACACAAAGAATAGCCCACTGACCCATCGAGTTTGCCCCTCCCACTGGGACAGAAGGCATCCATGTCCCCCGTGACCTGCCTATCACATCCTTACCAGTGACCACAGTGACACAATGACACACTTACTGGGCAGGAGGTATCACAGCTCAGGTGTCGGTGCAGCTTGTCCTCCAACTTCAGGTACAAGCTGCGCTGAGAGAGAGCGCAAGGATAAAAGAGATAAGATCAAGGTAAGAACAGTCGAGAAACGCAGGGTCTAATTACCAGGTCCTGGGAGTCGGGAACGCAAGGGTCTAATTACAGGTCCCAGGAGTCAGGGAATGCAAGGGTTAATACCAGGTCTGTAAGTCAGGGAACGCAAGGGTCTAATTACCAGGTCCCGGGAGTCAGAACGCAAGGGTCTAATTATCAGGTCCCAGGATTCAGGGAACGCAAGGGTCTAATTACCAGGGCCCGGAGTCAGGGAACGCAAGGTCTAATTACCAGGTCCTGGAGTCAGGGAACGCAAGGGTCTAATTACCAGGTCCCAGGAGTCAGGGAATGCAAGGGTCCTAATTACCAGGTCCTGTAGTCAGGGAACGCAAGGGTCAATTACCATGTCCCGGGAGTCAGAGACGCAAGGGTAATTATCAGGTCAGGAGTCAGGACGCAAGGGTCAATTACCAGGGCCCGGGATCAGGGAACGCAGGGCTAATTACCAGGTCCGGGAGTCAGGAATGCATGGTCTTCTTAACCAGGTCCCGGAGTCAGGGAACGCAAGGGTCTAATTCCAGGTCCCAGGAGTCAGCGGAATCAAGGGTCTAATTACCAGGTCCGGGAGTCAGGGAATGCAAGGTTCTATTACCAGGTCCCGGGAGTCAGGGATACGCAAGGGTCTAATTACCAGTCCCAGGAGTCAGGGAACGCAAGGGTCTCTAATTATCAGGTCCCAGGAGTCAGGGAACCAAGGGTCTAATTACCAGGTCCTGGGAGTCAGAGAACGTCAAGGGTCTAATTACACGGTCCCGGGAGTTCAGGGAATGCAAGGGTCTAATACCAGGTCCCAGGAGTCGGGAATCAAGGGTCTAATTACCAGGTCCCGGCAGTCAGGGAACGCAAGGGTCTAATTATCAGCAGGTTCATCCAGGACCTCAGGGAACGCAAGTCTATTAACCAGGGTCCCGGGAGTCAGGGAACGCAAGGGTCTAATTACCAAGGTCCCGGGATCAGGGATCAAGGGTCTCTTACACCAGGTCCGGGAGTCAGGGAACACGGGTCTAATTACCAGGTCCCAGGGAGTCGGAATGCAAGGGTCTAATTACCAGGTCCCGGAGTCAGGAATGCAAGGGTCTAATGACCAGTCCCGGAGTCAGGGAACGCAAGGGTCTAATTACCAGGTCCCAGGCAGTCAGGGAAACCGCAAGCTAAGGGTCTATTATCAGGTCCCGGATTCAGGGAACGCAAGGGTCTACATTACCAGGTCCCGGGAAGTCAGAGAACGCAAGGGTCTAAGTAACCATGTCCCGGAGTCAGGGAATGCAAGGGTCTAATTACCAGGTCCCAGGATCAGGAAGCAAGGGTCTAATTACCAGTCCCGGGTCAGGGAACGCACAGGGTCTAAACAGTCCCAGGAGTCAGGGAACAAGGGTCTAATTACCAGGTCCCGGGAGTCAGAGAACGCAGGGTCTAATTACCAGGTCCCGGAGTCAGGGAATGCAAGGGTCTAATTACCAGGTCCCAGAGTCAGGAACGCAAGGGTCTAATTACCAGGTCCCGGGAGTCAGGGAATTGCAGGGTCTACTACCAGGTTTCCCAGGAGTCAGGGAATCAAGGGTCTAATTACCAGGTCCCAGGGAGTCAGGGAACGCAAGGGTCTAATTACTAGTCCCAGGCGAGTCAGGGAACGCCAAGGGTCTAATTACCAGGGTCCCTGGGAGTCAGGGAACGCAAGGGTCTAATTACCCAGGTCACGGGAGTCAGGAACGCAAGGGTCTAATTACCAGGTCCCCCAGGGAGCAGGGAATGCAAGGGTCTAATTATCAGGTCCCAGGAGTCAGGGAATGCAAGGGTCTAACTACCAGGTCCCGGATCAGGGAACGCCAGTGGTCTAATACCAGGTCCCGGGGAGTCAGGGAACGCAAGAGTCTAATTACCAGGTCCCGGAGTCAGGAAACGCAAGGGTCTAATTACCAGGTCCCAAGAGTCAGGGAACGCAAGGGTCTAATTACCAGGTCCCAGGAGTCAGGAAGCAAGGGTCTAATTACCAGGTCCCGGAGTTAGGGAATGCAAGGGTCTAATTACCAGGTCCCGGGAGTCAGGGAAGCAAGGGTCTAATTACAGGTCCCGGAGTCAGGGAATGCAAGGGTCTAATTACCAGTCCCGGGAGTCAGGGAAGCAAGGGTCTAATTACCATGTCCCGGTAGTCAGGGAACGCAAGGGTCTAATTACCAGTGCCCAGGAGTCAGGGAACGCATGGGTCTAATTACCAGGTCCGAGGAGTCAGGAACGCAAGGGTCTAATTACCAGGTCCGGGAGTGGGTGAGGGAATCGCAATGGTCGTAATTACCAGGTCCAGGGAGTCAGGGAACGCAAGGGTCTAATTACCAGGCCCGGGAGTCAGGGAATGCAAGGGTTCTAATATAACCAGGTCCCAGGAGTGGAATGCAAGGGTCTAATTACCAGGTCCCAGGATCAGGGAATGCAGGGTCTAATTACCAGGTCCCAGGAGTCAGGGACGCAAGGGCTAATTACAGGGTCCAGGGAGTCAGGGAACGCACAGGGTCTAATTACCAGGTCCCGGACGTTACAGGGAATCGCAAGTGGTCTAATTACAGGTCCCGGGAGTCAGGGAACGCAAGGGTCTAATTACCGAGGCCAGGATCAGGGAATGCAAGGGTCTAATTACCAGGGTCGGGAGTCAGGGAATGCAAGGGTCTAATTAAAACCTCCAGGGAGTCAGGGAACGCAAGGGTCTAATTACCAGGGCCCAGGAGTCAGGGAACGCAAGGGTCTAATTACCAGGTCCACGGAGTCAGGGAATGCAAGGTCTAATTACCAGGTCCCAGGAGTCAGGGAACAAGGGGTCTAATTACCAGTGGCCAGGAGTCAGGGAAGCAAGGGTCTAATTACCAGGTCCGGAGTCAGGGAAACGCAAGGGTCTAATTACCAGGTCCCGGAGTAGGGAACGCAAGGGTAATTACCATGCCGGAGTCAGGGACGCAAGGGTCTATCCACGTCCAGGAGTATGGAACCAAGGGTCTACTTACCAGGTCCCAGGAGTCAGGGAACGCAAGGGTCTAATACCAGGTCCCAGGAGTCAGGGAACGCAAGGTCTAATTACCAGGGCCCGGGAGTTCAGGGAAATGCAAGGGTCTAATTACCAGGTCCCGGAGTCAGGGAACGCAAGGGTCTAATTACCAGGTCCCGGGAGTCGAACTGCAAGGGTCAATTACCAGGCCCGGGAGTCAGGGAATGCAGGGTCTAATTACCAGGCCCGGGATCAGGGACGCAAGGGTCTAATTACCAGGCACCAGGAGTCAGGGAATGCAAGGGTCTAATTACCAGGGCCCGGGAGTCAGGGAACGTCAAGGGTCTAATTACCAGGGCCCAGGAGTCAGGGAAGCAAGGGACTAATTACCCGAGGTCCGGAGTCAGGGAAGCAAGGGTCTAATACCAGGTCCCAGGAGTCAGGGACGCAAGGGCTAATACCAGGTCCCAGGAAGTCAGGAATCGCAAGGGTCTAATTACCAGGGCCCAGGAGTCAGGGAACGTCAAGGGTCTAATTACCAGGCCGGAGTCAGGGAACGCAAGGTTCTAATACCAGGTCCCAGGAGTCAGGAGAAGCAAGGGTCTAATACCAGGTCCCAGGGAGTCAGGGAATGCAAGGGTCTAATTACCAGGTCCCGGAGTCAGGGAAAGCAAGGGTCTAATTACCAGGCCCCGGAGAGTCAGGAACGCAAGGGTCTAATTACCAGGCCCGGGAGTCAGGGAACGCAAGTGTCTAATTACCAGGTCCCGGGATCAGGGAACGCAAGGGTCTAATTACCAGGTCCCGGGAGTCAGGGACGCAAGGGTCTCAACACCAGGCCCGGAGTCAGGGAATGCAAGGGTCTAATTACCAGGCCCGAGGAGTCAGGGAATGCAAGGGTCTATTACCAGGGTCAGGGAGAGAGGGAACCGCAAGGGTATATTACAGGGCCCGGAGCAGGAACGCAAGGGTTCTAATTACAGGCCACGGACAGGGAATGCAAGTCTAATTCCAGGTCCGGAGTCAGGGAACGTCAAGGGTCTATATTCAAGGGCCCGGGAGTCAGGGGAAGCAAGGTCTAATTACCAGGTCCCGGGAGTCGGACGCAAGGCTAATTACCAGGGTCCGAGAGGATCAAGGGTCTAATTACACAGGTCCAGGAGTCAGGAAACGAATTGTCCATTACAGGGCCCGGGTAGTCAGGGAACGCAAGGGTCTAATTACCAGGGTCCCAGGAGTCAGGGAACGCAAGGTCTATTACCAGGTCCCGGAGTCAGGAAGCAAGGGTCTAATTACCAGGGCCCGGGAGTCATGGAACGCCAGGGTCTAAGTACGAGGGCCCGGGAGTCGGGAAACGCAAGGGTTCTAATTACCAGGTCCTGAGTCAGGGAACGCAAGGGTCTAATTACCAGGGCCCTGGAGTCATGGAAGCAAGGGTCTAATTACCAGTCGAGGATCGGTGAACGCAAAAGGACTATTACCAGGTCCAGGAAGTCAGGGAATGCAAGGGTCTAAATTACCAGGTCCCGGGAGTCAGGGAACGCAAGGGTCTATTACAGGTCCCAGGAGTCAGGGAACGCAAGGGTCTAATTACCAGGTCCGGGAGTCCAGGGAACGCAAGGTCTTATTACCAGGTCGGGAGTCAGGGAACGCAAGGGTCTAATTACCAGGTCCACGGGAGTCAGGGGAGATGCAGGGCTATTACCAGGTCCCGGGAGTCAGGGAAAGCAAGGTGTCTAATACCAGGTGCCCAGGAGTCAGGGAACGCAAGGGTCTACTTACCAGGTCCCGGGAGTCAGGGAACGCAAGGGTCTAATTACCAGGTCCCGGGAGTCAGGTGAACGCAAGGGACTTATTACCAGTCCCAGGTCAGTGGAACGAAGGGTCTAATTACCATGGCCCAGGTCAGGGAACTGCAGGGGTTAATTACCAAGTCCGGGAGTTCGGCACGGCAAGGGTTAATTACCAGGTCCCGGGAGTCAGGGAACGCAAGGGTCTAATTACCAGGTCCCGGAGTCAGGAACGCAAGGGTCCTAATTACCAGGGCCCGGGAGTCAGGGAACGCAGGGGTCTAATTACCAGGTCCCAGGATCAGGGAACGCAAGGGTCTAATTACCAGGTCCCGGAGTCAGGATGCAGGGTCTAATTACCAGGTCGGGAGTCAGGGAACGCAAGGTTAATTACCAGGTCCGGGAGTCAAGTGGAAGCAAGGGTCTAATTACCAGGTCCCGGCGAGGTCAGGGAATCGCAAGGGTTCTATATTACCAGGTCGCAGAGCCGGAACGCAAAGGGTCTAATACCAGGGTCCCGGGAGTCAGGGAACGCAAGGGTCTAATTACCAGGTCCCAGGAGGTCAGGGAACGCAAGGGTCTAATTACCAGGTCCCAGGAGTCAGGGACGCAAGGGTCTAATTACCATGTCCCGGACGTCAGGGAACGCAAGGGTCTAATTACCAGGGCCAGGAGTCAGGGAACGCAAGGGTCTAATTACCAGGTCCCAGGGTCGGGAAAGCAAGGGCTAATACCAAGGTCCCAGGAGTCAGGGAACGCAAGGGTCTAATTACCAGGTCCCAGGAGTCATGGAAGCAAGGGTCTAATTTCCGGATCCGGTATATGGAACGCAAGGGTCAAATTACCAGGTCCCGGAGTCAGGGAACGAGGGCTATACAGTCTGGAGTCAGGGAAGCAAGGGTCTAATTACCAGGTCCCGGGAGTCAGGGAACGCAAGGGTCTATTACCAGGTCCCAGGAGTCAGGGAAGCAAGGGGTCTAATTACCAGGTCCCAGAGTCAGGGACCGTCAATTAGGTCGACGGTAGTCAATCAAGGTCCTAATACAGGTCCCGGGAGTCAGGCAACGCAAGGGTCTAATTACCAGGTCCTGCGAGA
>CM071568.1:425763-586470 GCA_036426205.1 Ascaphus truei | reverse complement strand
CCTGGGGTCTTAATACCAGGTCCTGGGAGTCGGGAACGGAAGGGTCTAATTACCAGGGACCTGGTGTAGTCAGGGAACGCAAGGGTCAAATACCAGGTCACGGGAGTCAGGAAGCAGAGGTCTAATTACAGGCCATGGAGTCAGGGAACGCAGGTGGTAATTACATGCAGGAGTAGGTGAACGCAAGGGTCTAATTACCAGTCCGGGAGTCAGGGAATGCAAGGGTCTAATTACCAGTGGGCCCGGAGTCAGGGAAGCAAGGGTCTAATTACCAGGTCGGAGTCAGGGAACGCAAGGTCTAATTACCAGTCCCGGTAGTCAGGGAACGCAAGGGTTCTAATACCAGGGCCGGGAGTCAGGGAACGCAAGGGTCTAATTACCAGGTCCGGAGTCAGGGACGCAAGGTCTAATTACAGGGCCCGGGAGTCAGGGAAGCAAGGGTCTAATTACCAGGGCCCGGGAGTCAGGGAACGGGGCAAGGGTCTAATACCAGGTCCCAGGAGGGTCAGGGAACTGCAAGGGTCTAATTACCAGGTCCCGGAGTCAGGGAAACGCAAGGGTCTAATTACCAGGTCCTGGGAGTCAGGGAATGCAAGGGTCTAATTACCAGGTCCGGGAGATCAGGATAGCAAGGGTCTAATTACAGGTCCCGGAGAGTCAGGAATGCAAGGTCTAATTACCAGGTCCTGGAGTCAGGTGAACGCAAGGGACTCTAATTACCAAGGTCCCACGGAGTCAGGGAATGCAAGGGTCTAATTACCAGGGCCGCGGAGTCAGGAACGCTAAGGTCTTAATTACCAGGTCCCGGAGTCAGTGGAACAGAGGTCTTTACCAGGTCCGGAAGTCAGGGAAGCAAGGGTCTAATTAACCAGGTCCCGGGAGTCAGGATGCAAGGGTCTAATTACCAGGTCCCGGAGTCAGGGAACGCAAGGGTCTAATTATACCAGGCCCGGAGGTCAGGGAACGCAAGGGTCTAATTACCAGGGTCCAGGAGTCAGGGAACGCAAGGGTTCTAATTACCAGGTCCCGGGAAGTCAGGGGAACGAAGGGTCTATTACCAGGTCCAGGAGTCAGGGAAGTCAAAGAGGGTCTAATTACCAGTCCCAGGAGTAGGGAGACGCAAGGGTCTAATTACCAGGCCCGGGAGGATCAGAGAACGCAGGGTCTAATTACCAGGTCCCGGGAGTCAGGGAATGCAAGGGTCTAATTACCAGGTCCCGGGAGTCAGGGAACGCAAGGGTCTAATTACCAGGTCCCGGGAGTCAGGGAACGCAAGGGTCTAATTACCAGGTCCTGGGAAGAACCATAGGAGGAGGCATAGGGAGCAGGTATATGGGGCAATAGGAGAAGGTATATGGAGGGGTTATATGGGGCAATAGGAGTTTTAGGGGGGGTATAGGGCAATAGGAGGGGTTATAGGGAGCGGTTATATGGAGTAATAGGAGGAGTTATGGGGAAGGGGTATATGGTGCAATATGAGGAGTTATAGGGAGCGGTTATATGGGGCAATAGGAGGAGTTATAGGGAAGGGTTATATGGGGCAATAGGATCAGTTTTAGGGAGGAGTTATATGGGGCAACAGGAGGAGTTATATGGAGAGGGTATATGGGGCAATAGGAGGAGGTTTAAGGAGCGGCTATATGGAGGAAAAGGAGGAGTTTTAGGGAGCAGGTATATGGAGGAAAAGGAGGAGTTTTAGGGAGGGGTTATACGGGTTAATAGGAGGAGTAATAGGGAGGGGTTATACGGGGTAATAGGAGGAGTAATAGGGAGGGGTTATAAGGGGCAATAGGAGGAGTTATAGGGAGGGATATATGGGGCAATAGGATGAGTTATAGGGAGCTGTTATATGGGGTTACAGGAGAAGTTATAGGAAAAGGTTATATGGGGTAATAGGGGGAGTTATAGGGAGCGGTTACAGAATGCTATTGGCTGTATTAGGAAGTAGTTATATTATATATATATTTGGCATTAGGATGAATTAAAGTGATGCTCTGCGTTTGTAGATATTTTTTACAGTATCCCAGGATTAGAAATAAAAAGCAGAATTACTTTGGGTTTGTTATTAGAAAATGAGGTGGACTGAAAATAAAAAGTGGTGGTACTCGGCACCCCTTAGTCCTGTCGCAGTCGCAGCGCTGGGGCAGGGTCAGTAACTCACGTGCCAGCGAGATTGGTCTTCCTTCCGTTCCAGGCTGCAGTGCATCTGGATTACCTGTAACACACATCTGATATAAACCGGTCCCGGGGAACTCAGACAAGGACAGCGGCAGTGTCATCCCCCCAAATAATCTGGGAACCGGTCCCCAACGAGCTGCTCCATATACTGTGTGCATCCGGGGACTGTGTTTATGTATCAGTGTGTACTGTGTGTATCAGAGGGACTGCGTGTGTGTATCAGTGTGTTAATGTGTACTGTGTGTATCAGTGTGACTGTGTGTATCAGTGTGAATGCGTATGTGTATCAGTGTGTTAATGTGCACTGTGTGTATCAGTGTGACTGCGTGTGTGTATCAGTGTGTTAGTGTGTACTGTGTGTATCAGTGTGACTGCGTATGTGTATCAGTGTGTCAATGTGTACTGTGGGTATCTGTGTATGTGTATTAGTGTGTCTGTATCAGTGTGTTAATGTGTAATGTGTGTATCCGGGTGACTGTATGTATGTGTGTATCAGTGTGTTGATGTGTCTGTGTGTGGCTTGTTGATATCAGTGGGTTGATGTATCTGGTGTGTATCACAGCTGTGGGACTTTGTCCCTGTGTGGGTATCAGTGTGTTAAATGTGTTAATGCGTTGCATCCTAGTGAGGATGTATTAGGTGTCTGTATCCAGCGTATTTATAGGGTGAAAGATGTGTGATCAGTATTGGGGCCTGTATGTCTGGTGGTATCAAGGGTGTTGATGTGTCTGTTTGTGGTAATGCAGGTGTTTGAATGCATCTGTGTGTGTATCAGTGTTTGAGCTGATGTCCCTTGTGTGGATCAGGGCTGTGTTCAGGGGTACTGCGTTGGCTACGTAGCGTACGGTTATAGTGTTCGGTGTCTGTATTCCGCTGTATTAATGATGTAATGTGTGTATCACGGTCTGTGGGACTGTATGTATGTGTTGTATCGTGTGTTGATGTTCTTGTGTGTGGATCACCTGGTGTGCTATGTTCCCTTTTTGTGGTGTATCATGGTGTTATTTGTACTGTGCGTATCCGTGTTGTGTAGTAGATCGTTGTAGTCACACGTGTATTACAGGTAGTGTGTATCCGTGTGACTGTATGTATGTGTATATCAGTGTGGTTTGATGTGTCTGTGTGTGTGTATCAGTGTGCGTGATGTCCCTGTGTGGTATCAGTTATTAATGTGTTAATGTGTGTATCCGTGTGACTGTATGTATGTATCAGTGTGCTGATGTCCCTGTGTGTGTATCAGTGTGTTGATGTGCCTGTGTATGTGTCTGTGTGCGCATCAGTGTTTTGATGTCTGTGTGTGTACTGTATGAATGTGTTGATGTTTCTGTGTGTATCGGTGTGTTATGTATTGTGTGTCTCAAGGTTGGACTGTTCCTGTGGTGTGTGTAGATCATTGTGTTGATGTTCCTGTGTGTGTCTCTGATTGTTCATGTGTTTAATGTGCCTATTTGTTTATCAGTGTGTTTCGAGTGTTCCGGGTGTGTGTCAGTTGTTGTGAATCAAGTGTGTACATGTATGTGTGTGTATATCAGTGTGTTGTGTAGAATGGTCCTGGTTTTCAGGGTATTAATGCTTGTTTGTGTGTGTATTCAGTGTATTAACAGCGCAGTTTAGCCATATTCCTGCATTGTGTGGTTTTTTTAATTAATCATCCTGTAGTAAAAAAAATACGTTTAGCATTTTTTTTTAAAAAAAACCAACATTGAAAGACCATTTTCTTTATTCTATTTAACAAGCATGCTTGTTCCTTAGCACGATGTACATTCCCATATTTAAGAATCGACTAGTGCCTAATTATAGACTTTGGCTGTGAGTTCATATAAGACAGCGAGGGAGGAGTAAGAGTCTGAGAGGGAGGTGAGGCTGAGAGGGAGAGTGAGTGTCATGAGAGGGCGAGAGAGCGTCTGAGAGGGAGAGGAGAGTGGGAGAGGTCTGAGAGGGAGAGGGAGAGTCTGAGAGGGAGAGTGAGAGTCTGAGAGGGAGCAGGGAGAGCTCTGAGAGTGAGAGTCTGAAGGGAGAGTAGAGTATGGAGGGAGGAGTGAGAGTCTGAGAGGGCAGAGTGAGTGTCTGAGAGGGAGAAGAGTCCTGAGAGGGAGAGGGAGAGTTATGAGAGGGAGAGTATGAGAGGGAGCAGGGGAGAGAGGAGAGGGAGCAGTGGAGAGGACTGAGGGGAGAGTGAGAGGAATGAGAGGGAGAGGGAGAGTCTGAGAGGGAGAGTATGAAGAGGGATGAGAGGGAGAGTGAGAGTAGGAGAGGGAGAGAGAGAGTGGAGTCTGAGAGGGAGAGTGAGAGTCTGGAGGGAGAGGGAGAGTCTGAGGTGAGAGTCTGAGAGGGGGAGAAGTAAGAGTCTGAGGGGAGAGTGAGAGTCTGAGAGGGAGAGGGAGAGTATGAGAGGGAGAGGGAGAGTCTGAGAGGGAGGATGAGAGTGAGATTATGAGAGGGAGAGTCTGACGACGGAAGGAGAAGTGAAGAGTCTAGAGAGGGGAGGAGCGTCTGAGAGGGAGAGTGGGGTCTGACGAGAGGAGAGGGGAGTCTGAGAGGGAGAGGGACAGTCTGAGAGGGAGAGGGAGAGTTGGGAAGAGAGGGAGGTCTAGAGAGGTGTGGAGAGTCTGAGAGGGGAGGAGAGTCGGAGAGGGGGGAGAGTATGAGAGGGGGAGGATGTGGAGGGGAGAGAGAGTTGGAGAGGAGAGAGAGTCTAGGAGGGGGAGGGAGAGTCTGAGAGAGGGGAGGGTGTGGTTTGTGTCTGTCTGTCTGTGAATGAATACAGACACCAAACCACAGTCAGTCAGTACCCAAGTGTCAGTCACACACGAGTCAGTCAGTCAAAAGTGTCAGTCACCCACCCCCGTCACCCCCCCCCCCCACAACACTCTCTCTCTCTGTCTAGTTAACATAGCACCCTCCTGAAACATTTCTGCGGACGCCCAGTGTGTGTGTGTCCCATTGTACTGTGCTGTGGTATATGTGTGTCCCCCATTGTACAGTGCTGTGGTATGTGCCCCCCCCCTCATTGTACTGCGCTGTGGTATATGTGTCCCCCCCATTGTACTGCGCTGTGGTATATGTGCCCCCCCCATTGTACTGTGCTGTGGTATATGTGTGTCCCCCATTGTACGGGCGTGGTATGTGCCCCCCCATTGTTGTACTTGCGCTGTGGGTATATGTGCCCCCATTGTACTGCTTTGTCCGGTATATGTTAGCCCCCCCCATTTGTACGTGCTGTGGTATATGTGTGTCCCCCATTGTACAGTGTTGGTATGTCCCCCCCTCATTGTACTGCGCTGTGGTATATGTGTCCCCCCCCATTGTACTGCGCTGTGGTATATGTGTCCCCCCCTTCATTGTACTGTGCTGTGGTATATGTGCGTCCCCCTTTGTACGGTGTTGTGGTATGTGCCCCCCCATTGTACTGCGCTGTGGTATATGTGCCCCCCATTGTACTGCGATGTGTATATGTGTCCCCCCCATTGACTGGCGGTGGATATGTTACCCCCCCCCCCATTGTTTGTGCTGTGGTATATGTTCCCCCCCATTGTACTGCGCTGTGGTATATGTTATCCCCTCCCCATTGTACTGTGCTGTGGTATATGTTACCCCCCATTGTACTTTGCTGTGGTATATGTTACACCCCCATTGTACTGCGCTGTGGTATATGTTGTCCCTCCATTGTAACCCGCTGTGGTATATTTTGTCCCTCCATTGTACTGTTGCTGTGGTATATGTCGGTACTTTATAACTAGACCATCATAAGAAAAATGTTGTGTGCTGTAAAGCTGCGTTTTACACCCTGCATACAGCATATACAATACATACAGTACATACAGCACATACAATACATACAGCACATACAATACATACAGCACATACAATACATACAGCGCATACAATACATACAGCGCATACAGTACATACAGCACATACAGTACACCCAGCGCATACAGCGCATACAGTACATACAGCGCATACAGCACACACAGCGCATACAGCGCATACAGCACATACAATACATACAGCGCATACAACGCATACAGCACATACAGCGCATACAGCGCATACAGTGCATACAGCGCATACAGCACATACAGCACATACAGTACATACAGCGCACACAGCGCACACAGCACATACAGCACACACAGCGCATACCGCACATACAGCACATACAGCGCATACAGCACATACCACGCATACAGTGCATACAGCACACACAGCGCATACAATACATACAGCGCATACAGCACACACAGCGCATACAGCGCATACAGCACATACAATACATACAGCACATACAGTACATACAGCTCACACAGCACACACAGCACACACAGCGCATACAGCGCATACAGCGCATACAGCCCATACAGCACATACAGCACATACAGCACATATAGTACACCCAGCGCATACAGCACATACATGTTTATAGGACGACAGAGACTACTAGAATAGTGTGTATCTGTCAGCAAAGAAATGCTGTTTCCTGTCTCCTTTATGTGTGTGTATTCCATGTATACGTGTATACGTGTGTGCGCACACTTGTGTATCTGCTCTGCCCCTGTCCCCCCCCCCCCTCACACATACCTATCTGATGAGTCTCCCCTTTCCCCCCTCTCACCTCGTTCCAGCTCATCCTCCTCCTCCCCCCCTTGTCAGCTTCCCGGGGCTCCTCCGTGTCAGCACTTTGCCTGTTCCTGCCTGTCCCGCCTGCATACCTTCCGCTCTCTGAACCTGCCCCTACCTGCGCCTCACCTCACCGCGTCTCCCAGCCAGGCCCGCGACACGTAATTACCCCAAACACCGACGCTGCGCCTGCCGGCGTAATCCCCTTTATCGCTGTGTCAGACATGCTTCACGGTGCGGGGGTTAAAGCAATCTGTAGTCACAGGTTTATTCCAAGTATCTCAGACATGTAAACGCTTCCTGAAAGGCTTCCTTAAAAAGGTGCGTTATCTGGCGTACCTCTAACCCCCAACTCCTCCCCCCCCATTCCCCGCAGCCCTCCAACAGCATTGGGACCAGTCTCCCTGCTAACACCCCTTAACATCCACACCCTCAAACCTTACTGGGATCGGCAGGACCATACTCTACACTGATATATACTCCATCCTACAAGGAGAAAGTTACTTTACCTTTTGTTGCAACATTGCAGCATATTCCCTCTAGAGACAGGGCCGGCCAACTCCTGTCCTCAAGGGTCCACCAACAGGCCAGGTTTTCAGGCTATCCCTGCTTCAGCACAGGTGGCTCAATCAGTGACTCAGTCAACGACACAGGAGTGGCCAGCTCCAGTCCTCAAGGGTCCACCAACAGGCCAGGTTTTCAGGATATCTCTGCTTCAGCACAGGTGGCTCAATCGCCTGTGCTGAAGCAGGGATATCCTGGAAACCAGACCTGTTGGTGGCCCTTGAGAACGGGAGTTGGCCACTCCTGCTCTAGAGTGCAAGCTCCCAGGATCAGGGCCCTCATTACCTCTCTGTTTGCGCTGGTCTGTCCGTATTTGTATGTAACGCTATGTAATTTACCCCCATTGTACCGCACTTCGGAATATGTTGGCGCTTTATAAATAACCGCTAATAATACGGCTGGGCAGCAGAAGTGCAAACCTCCCAGGCACTGACAAACAGTTCCCCCTGTACATACACAGAACAGGTATATACCTCGGCCAGAGGCAGCTTCTCTTCACCTCAACATTGCCCTACCAAGCCACTTAACTTCTATATGTATACAAGAGGAGAAGCCCCATGGCAAATGCCTTCTGTCTCTATGCCATTGTGATCCCCTGCAGTGGGGGGTACATATTTCTTGGCCCATGTCTGTCCCTGAGCCACAAGACATACTCCATGGTCCTTCTGTGTCTGGCCCTGGCACTGAGATAGAAGACATATTTCATGGCCCATGTCTGTCCCTGAGCCACAAGACATACTCCATGGTACTTCTGTGTCTGGCCCTGGCACTGAGATAGAAGACATATTCCATGGCCCATGTCTGGCCCTGAGACAGAAGACATATTCCATGGCCCTTCTCTCTCTGTATCACCCTGTTATGGTAGCTCCGTGCTGAATGGGACCTTGGTCTCTTCTATGTTGTCCCTGTGTCACACTGCAGTGGAACAGGACACTGCATGAGCCTCTCGGAAGTTATCCTGCAGTGGGACGGAGGCTCAAAGCGCCTTTGAAGCCTTCAGTTTCGGTGACACGCAGTAGAGGGAGTGACCGGTGTGTGTCTTCTCTGAGACACAGTGGGCAACATATCCCTTCTACATCCGAGTCACCAGATCACCTTGCAGGGAGAGGCACAGATTTGGTGACTGTACAACTATTTTGTCTCTGTTACTAAGTTACCCTAGACTGGAAGGCTCAATGGTCATATTGGACCCTTTGTGTCATTGTATCACTACGTAGTCAGAAGGAGAGACCAGCTGCAACTCTCACTCACGCTCTGTGAATCCTACTCATTTGGGATCCGTATCCCCGATTTTATTGTGTGGAGGTCTGGAAAGCTCTGTACACGACAAGGTAACTGATAAAGGACCATTAATATTGGTGCTTAAAATGGTATCACAACCTACAACAAATCTTCAGCTCTCAATAACAGTTACACAGTAGATGAGGTTGAAAAAAGACACACGTCCTTCAAGTTCATCATATGTTAAATTCAGACCACAGATACTTTATCCTATATTTATATTTACAATATTTTGACCCAGAGGAAGGTAAACAAAAAAAACCCCAGTGAAACATTATCCAATGATATCTCATAAGGGGAAAAATAAATTCCTTCCTAACTCCAAGAATTGGCACTCAGACTTCTCCCCGGATCAACATCCTTCCCATGTATACCTATTTGGTATATCCCTGTATACCTTTCCTTTCTAAAACCTTGTTTGAACAAATCTATTGTATCTGCCATCACAGTCTCCATGGGTAAGGAATCCCACACTGTAACTGCCCTTACTGTACAGAACTCTTTCCTTTGTTGCTGGTGAAATCTCCTTTCCTCCAACTCTGTGTCGTTTGTACTGCCCTTGGGAGGAATAATTATTTTTAAAGTTCCTTGTATTAACCATGAATATATTTGTATTTAGTTATCATATCAATACGGCCGATAGAACTTTGCAGCTACTTTTCCACTCCATGTTTTGGTCTAGAACCCCCAAACTCACCGATTTTGGTCCTTGGAAAATACTGGATGAGATTTAGTATTTCTGTGTCAATATCTGCATTGCAAGGGACAACAGAGATCCCTGCTGTCCCCAAGACCCTCCAGTGGGAAGGAGAGGCGCCATGGGACAGAGATGCTTAATGCTTGGCTCACCATAATATAAAAGATGGGGGGATAACAGAAGTGAGATACAGAGCAGGGTCCGGGCGATGTTGTCACTGACACACAATGGGAGAGGAGTGAATGAGGTTGTGTAAGGCCATGGGTAACAATGACAAAGCATTGAGTGTCGGGGAACCCAAGCTCAGACACATTGACTCATCCAGTGCTCCTTTATCCGCATCGCAGTGTTCTCATGCACCCTCTGCCCTCATGTCAGCGCACTCTCTACTCAGAGCGTTAACACCCAAATAATACCCCGAGCGTGAACACGGAAACAATGAACCTCATGCAGGATAGCAGTGAGATAGAGGCGCGTTCATTCACAGGTGAGGCAAGGGAGAAACATTTGGGTTATGAGTCACGGTACAGGTCTAAAACCTGTGTACTGGAAGCATCAGCCAAATTTGGGATTTACTCCCTATTGGGTACTGGGAAAGCAAAGGCATTGGATGTACATAAAGGTGCCGCCCTTCCCAAGGCCGAACTGACCAAATAACAGAAATCATTAAAAAAAAACACATACACACACACACATATACATACACACACATACATACCACACACACAACTGAACATACACCCCACACACACACACCAACCCCCACACACCACACATCAACACACCCACAACACACCCACACACACACACACACACACACACACATACACACACATACACACACACACACACACACACACTTTAAGTTACTCTGTAAGGCTAAGGCCCCGCTGCACGCCCCAGCACGCCCGCCTTGCGTCCTGGGGGCGCGTGCACGGCGCTTCACCGCGATCTGCAGGGGGCTTTTCTCGGCGCGGGGGGCCTTGGCAAAGATGGGTCGGGTGGGCGCGGCCATAACAGGGAGGTGCCCCTCTCCCCCGTGCCACTCTGCCTCCCCCCCCCCCATATAATACACAAAGCCTTCTGTATCAGGGCAGAGTACCTGGATATACATAGCGAGTTACCAGGTAATTAGCTCCACCCATCAGTCTGTCTGATTGGCTCCCTGGCACACCATGTGACGTGTCGCCGCACGGGATCACAATTCTGTTGTAGCCCCTGCTGGCTGACGTGTCGCAGTGCGCAGTGAGCCAGGTAGCGAGGAGGCACTGGGGACAGCCAGGGAGGAGGTAAGAGGCATCTCCTTGAGATGTAAGGCACCCTTTATAGGTTCCTCTGGTACTGTAAAAATTAAAGTAACACTTTTTCCCTTCACCCTTCATTATACCAATTCTCATCCGATACTTCAGGATCCCAATTTTCCTCGTCTGATCTTTCCCCATCATCAGAACTATATCCCCTCTCCACATCAGTGGAACCCATTTCAAGCTCAATTCCCCCCTCTACTGAGTGGTGAAAATAAAGTAATGACTTTTGGTGATTTCTGACAACTCTGTCAGACACTGGAGGCACATAGGGTTTTACCTGAGCAACAGGCACAATATGAATAACATTACCCAAATCCCCAGAGTCCTGAACCAAACCCCCCCAATTCTGAGGATCAGTAAGTGGCTTGGGGCCTTCCCATTTACCCAGTGATTCAGGATGACTTTATCTGGAATACGAACCAGATGGGACAGGGACAATGGCAGGGGTAATGTGGCCAGAGAATGGGGCATAGGAAGCAACAGTGTCCGGGGCAAAGTCCTTGGCTTCAGCTAGGCCACGGCCTACCGCAGGGAACGTGGGTTGTGGAGGCACAGCCTCGATAGGCCAGCATTTCCCTTGGTCTACCACCCTGTAAATATAGTGGTCCATTTCTCGCCTGGAGAGGGCGCTACTCACGGAGCAGTCGCAGCACAGTCCCGGTCCGCTCCGGAGGTCGCCTTGTAAATGACGTGATCATTGGGAGACATCGCGGGATCCCGGTACAGGGCCAAATCCCGTACCGGAAGTACGTCATACGCAGGATGCTGCACCGGTAGTTCGGAAGTAGGTGCTGGGCTGGACCTCATCTCATTCCTCCACAGCAGCCTGTCGAGAGCAAGGGGGTGGTTACTCACCGCCCGCTGATTCGCGATGGTCATCAGTTCGTCTGGAACAGTCGCAGGTACGGCCTCTGCTGCACTGGGCACCGCCATGGCCGTGGAACTTCTCCGCGGTTCTGGGCGCTCAAGCACTCGCCGTGGGGTTGTCTTTGGATTCAGCCGCTCTGCGTTGCAGGTAGGTGGCGCTTCCTTCACAGGATCGCTGGAGTGGTCCGCCGGTTGGCACATCACCACTGATGATACAGTGGCACCCTCATCGTCTAACGAGGCAGGCAGGGACATCTCCGCATGGGAATGACATTGTGGCCCCTCGCAGTCACTGGCGGCAATCGGCACGAAACGGTACCGCTTCTGCGCCACCAGCAATAGCGATCCCCATCCTCCATGGGCAGTCACTGTCTCTTCCTTGGGTTCCACCATCGTGAGTTCTGCCTCTGGAACCGGGGTACATGGACACCCTGGAACATTGTTAGGGCGCAAGGGCCCTCCACATGGGTTGGATTGACATGGCCCACATCGCATGGCATAACCGATGGGCCATCAGGCTTTGTTGACACCAGAGGACTGGCTCTGGCATCGTCAGGTTCGATCACCTCACCCGGTAGCATGTGGGTTGCGGTCTCTGGAACCGGCTCAGGCCTTGTCTCGGTCATCGGGGCTTGGTACTCCCCAATCGTAGGTAGTAGAGGTCTAGACACAAGATGACTGGTCCCATTCACGAATAAAATAGCCCCCCAAACAAGGGCTTCTCCCAGGCATACACAGTCAGGGCCAAAACACCGCAAGCTGGTGATCCCATCAGTGAGTACATCCAGGCACACTTCTGGGAGCGAATAATAGGCAAAGTCCAATTTGCCTGCCCTTACTTTATGTATACACTGGCACAAAAGAAATGGGTAGCTCACTCCTCTGGCCCGCCATGTTCCATCAGTCGAGGTTGCGGCAGCTCGCATCCAGCTCCTCCTTCAGTTTGTGTAAAGCTCTGGGATTGTCTCTCATAGTGCCGACTCCCTCTGGTAGAGATTAGAGGAGGTTCACTGGGTGTTACCTCATGACGTGGACTCTTCGCTGAGCCAGTCACAGGGCATGGGGCCGCTGCTCCTGCTTTCGCGCCTCTTCCTGCACATAGGCGGGGCTCTAGTTTTCGCACCAGACACTGCAAAATCTCTGCAAATACTCTGCTCACAGTCTTTTTGCAAGAAGCATGTGCGCCATCCAGACTCGGCGGAAACCCTCATTTTAGCTTCTTCACACCACGCGGTGCACTATCGCATATAGCAGCCGCCATCTTAGGTGAACCCACGATTTTCACTGTAGCGCATCCCTTCCTGTTTGGCAGGGAACTCGCTCTCTTGTGAACACTGCAATACATGTAGCCTCTGACAAGTGGTAAACTCAGCAAACCCAAGGCTAGGAACAACTCTTTCTGTAGTATACTGCACACGATGACAGTCCAGTACAAGTGCTCTGCGGTTCATAGTCTACGACCACCCGCCTCCCATATGGTGCATTGGTACAGAGATGACCATCCGGATTCAGACACGTACGGATACTTCATGCACTCACCAAAGGTTGGTAAGGAAATAAACCCTAATAGGGTGCTGCAAACCGGTGTCGGTTGAAGACCGTTATCACAGTCTTCAATGAATCAGTGGTTAGTTATACTTCATGAGCAGTGTGAGAGGTTCCCCCATTGAAATTCACCAATTCATAAAGACAGATATATGATGTATAATACTCAGGCACATTTGGGGTTAACCGTTTATGGGGAAAGGGAGACCTCTAACCTGACCGGAGTGCTTGTCCCATCCGGCGGTTCCTTCTCTGGCGGGTCACGTGTTCCCAGCGGGTCCTTGAGCAGGGAGTGCAGAGACTCACAGAGCTGTCTCAGTCGTGCCTGTTGAGCTGTCCGGTCGGGGGAGAAAGAAACCTCACCACTGCTCTCCTTTTGGCGTGCATCCGTCCCAGCAATAGAAGACAAGGTAAGTGAAGAGGAGGGGGGTTTGGAGCACTGCAGTAAAAAGTACCAGGCTGGCGGCAGCGTGCAACAGAAAAACTTTAATGCGGCATATTAGCCCTGATTAAAAAGACAGAACAATTCTCTGACGCGTTTCGTCTAAGCGACTTTTTCAAAGAGTGCTATACTACAGCCAGAGATGTGCCTTAAATACCCATGTATTCCCGCGCTAGGATTTGAAACTCCCCGCCCACTGTAATGTAATCTGAGCCACTTAGTGATTATGCAAATTTAGAGGGAACGGCTCACAGGACCTAATGCAGAAGGGTTTAACCCTTCTATTGCTAGATGCACTAAGGGAAACAATATCTCAATATATGTCAGGGGATGGGTATTTAAAAATAGGGACCATCTTCTGGCTGTCAAAGCAAACTGGTATGTGGAGGACAATACATAACAGAACAAAACAACAGACTTTACAAAAAATAAACATAAATTAAGTAAGTGATACATAGTGTCATAACACCATACAAACATAGGTGACTACCTTAACATATTAAACTATATAAACCTCTAAACATCTATTCTAAAAAACTAAATATATTCATATCACCTATTGTGCAAATAATTAAAAAACATGTGAAAAGCATGTTACAGATCAAATGTCCATTAAAACAGGAAAGCTTTTTTTAGGGACAATGAAGCAGAATCATGTAACGTGATTCTGGCAGCAGATACAGTATAGGTACTACAATTCTAAGGTACTAATAAAATTATTATTATATTTTATATAAGGATGATGCTGACCACAATTATTTAAGGTATTACATTATGTAAATATTTCAAATGTTGAAAGTAATTTGATACCATGCAGTTTTCCCACATAATAATGCCAAAATACGGCCCATATACTTGCAGCCCTTTTTACAAGGATAATAATAAAAGTAACCAGAATAAACATAGCAGGATCAATACTGTCATCTAATCAGCAAACATTTAACTAATGTATACATAATTTGCAGTTTACAGAAAATGGGACAGCTCCCAATCCACATTCAGGCCTTGTGGATGGAGGCTGTCCATGCAAAAAATCCAAGACATTTCTTTCTGATTCAGTGTTTTAAGTCTATTGCCACCTCTTGTCAAGTTAGGAACATGTTCCAGTCCCAAAAAGGAAAAACCTTTTAGGCCCCCATACTGACAAGAGGAGAAATTTCGAGGAACCGGGTGCAACAAGTCCTTTTTCTTTATTAGCCGTACATGTTCCTGTATTCTAATTTTTAAAGTTCTAACTGTACGGCCAATATACGTCTTGTTGCACCCTCATCTAATCATGTAAACAACATGACTGCTGTTGCAGTTAATGAAGGATTGTATTGTTTTTCGAACCTTCGGTTTGAGGCAATCAATTGCCTTTGTAGGTCTTGCATATTGGCACATATTACACCGTCCACATTGATGGAAGCCCTTAGGAATATTCCTGATTTTATCTGTACTTTGCGTTGAAAAAAGGCTAGGTGACAGGTATGATGATAGGGGTTTGGCTCTGCGAAAGACGAATTTGGGCTTTTCACTTGTGATATTATGTAAGTCACCGTCCAATTTAAGTGTGTTCCAGTGCTTAACTATGATGGAACGAATATCATTTGATTGACTACTCTGTCTTGTAATTAAACAGAGGCACGGATTGGGTACGGTTACCCCTTTTCTCCTTGACCCTTGTTGAAAGAAGCTCTTCCCTTGACATTGCCCTGACCAGGGTATAAGTTTCAACTAGATCCTTTTCTAGGTATCCCCTGTTTTTAAATCTAGTAATCAACAATTTTGCCTGTTTATCAAAATTATCCTCAGTTGAACACAATCTTCTGAGGCGCATGAATTGCCCCATTTTTTGAGGGGCAAAGAATGGTTACTATTCGCCCTAAGATAAGTGTTTCTTGAGTTGGGCTTTCTGTACACATCAGTCTGAATCTCTCCCCTTATGTCAATGTAAATAAAAATATCCAAAAAGTGTATGTGATTACTACTGTGCTCATACGTGAAGTGTAGGTTGTAATTATTAGAGTTTAACGACTGGATAAACAGATCCAGAGTGTGTGTGTCACCCTCCCAAATAAAAAACAGGTCATCAATATACCGACGATAAAAAAGAATGTGCTGCCTAAACAAATTCAAATCACTATAAATAAAAAGTGATTCCCAAAACCCCATGAAAAGATTTGCATAAGATGGTGCAAAAGACGTACCCATTGCAGTGCCAGTGAGTTGCAAATAAAATTGTGAGTCGTAACTAAAATAGTTGTGCGTAAGCAGAAAAGTGATAGATTCAATCAAAAATACACAAAGTGCAGGGGAGAGATCAGATCTATTCAGAGAGTGTTGTGCAGCCTCTATGCCCTGTCTATGATCTATAATGGAGTACAATGATTGCACATCCATTGTGACTCAGATACAGTTAGTATTCCATTTTGTTGTTTTTAAATCTTCAATTAAATGTCTGGAGTCTTTTATGTAAGAGGGCAGACTGAGCACTAGAGGCTGCAAAAAGAAATCGACATAACGTGATAAAGCATCTCCCAAAGATCCAATTCCTGACACAATAGGCCTACCTGGAGGCTGCGTCAGGGTTTTATGGATCTTTGGGAGATGATAAAAAATAGGTATAATTGGATCTGGTGTGTACAGAAAGGCCAACTCTTTTGGGTCTAAGATATAAAGGACTTCACCCAATTCCAAATGTGATTTCAGTTGGTCAAGGTATTTTTTGGTGGGATCGGTGCTAAGTTTTTTATATGAGGCAACGTCTCCTAACTGCCTGAGCGCTTCTTTATTATAATCTTCCGAGGACTGAACAACAATAGCTCCTCCCTTGTCTGCTTTTTTAATGACAAGGGATTTGTCTTGTTGTAAATTGGCAAGTTCTTGTCGTTCAGCCCTCGAAAGATTATCCCCTTTTGGGTAACCAATCATAATCCCCTCCGCCAACACCCTAAGGTCCCTCTCGACTAGTTTCTCCAAGGTAGAGATGAAGGGACCCTTAGAGTTATTGGCACAGAAGATTGATTTTCTTTTAAAGCCCGTATGTTCGTGTTGGAAAAAATCCATGGAAAGATCATATGGGGGTAAGTTACCAACTTGGTCATCAAGGAGACCCTCCAAATCCGCCACTGCACAGTGCTCCCTATAAGAAAAAGTTTCTCTGTTCAAATCCTAGCGCGGGAATACATGGGTATTTAAGGCACATCTCTGGCTGTAGTATAGCACTCTTTGAAAAAGTCGCTTAGACGAAACGCATCAGAGAATTGTTCTGTCTTTTTAATCAGGGCTAATATGCCGCATTAAAGTTTTTCTGTTGCACGCTGCCGCCAGCCTGGTACTTTTTACTGCAGTGCTCCAAACCCCCCCTCCTCTTCACTTACCATGCACTCACCAAAGCCTACGGGACCCCAGTGGACACGTTCGTACTGATGGCCAAATTTCATGCGCTGGCCCAGAAAGAAGGAGAGATGGTGTCTGACTTTCTTAGGTGTCTGCATCTGGATCTTTGGACTCTGGTAAGGAGGAAAGTAGTGTAGAAGGCTGATGTCGATGGGCTGCGAACCACACAACTTCTGAGGGGACTTCTCTAGTTACATCCGGTATCTGTGAGAGTCAGCGGATGCCTCATGAGACCGTGCAGGCTCATGAGACCGTGCAGGCTCATGAGACCGTGCTGTTGGGTCGGGATTTGAACACGGCCAAGAAGACGGGGGCTCCCCTCAAGGAAGCAAAGAAAGGAGAGGCTAGAGCAGGGCCTGCTGGGGACGTGCGTCAAGAAAAGGAGGAGCCTGAGGAGCATGAGTGTGACCGTGGAGGCTCCATCTCGAGAAGATCTTTCCCGGCTTTCAGGAACAGTTCCCTGAGGAGTAATATCCAGTGCTACAGCAGTGGCAAGATGGGGCATATCTCGTCCCAATGTCCTGCAAAACGGAGAATGGCTTCCCGACCTGCGAAATCCATGCTGTGTACTCCCCAGACCGCGGAAACCGACCTTGTGTCCAACGAGGGTGCTGCTCTGGAGGCCAATGAAGCGCCGGCCCCACCCGTGATGAGTAGCCGCATCGGGCCGCCGGCTATCGTCAAGGTCGTTATTGAGGGTATCTATGCAACTGCTCTACTGGATACTGGTTCCCAAGTAACCATTGTATATCGACCTTTCTATGATCAGCACCTTCACCGGTTACCCCTATTGCACACAGACTCCATCAGATTGAGAGGGCTAAGCCATGAAGACTACCCTATCGATGGAGTGGTGAGAGTACACCTGGACATTCCACAGTTGAATACCGGCAAGCATCACCCTATGGAAGTGGAAGCGTAGTGTGCCCGGAACCCCAAGACCATCCCAGTGCCCCTATAATCATAGGGACTAATACTGACATAGTACAAGCCGTGATCCGTATGTACTTACAGGAAGCGGGTGAACTACCGTTGCTGGCTCTAGCCGCATGCCCAGTGTTACAAGAGGCATGTGGTAGGATCACTGCCGAAGAAGAGCACAGGCTGTTGTATAACATAGAGCATGGATTGACTGAGATTCCTCCAGGAGAAGGAAGGATGATGACAGCAGCTTGCCGCTACCCTGAGAGACGCGCGGAGGACCGGCTATTCTCATTGGAGAGTAATGCAGACGACGACCAGCAGTTTGGCTACAGGGTGTTGGCCTCAGTTAGAGAGTGGCCGTTTAGAATTCCGTGCAGAACACAGGTCTACATGAGGAACCTTTCTCCCTATCCCATGCCCATTGATCACGGGCAGCTGCTGGCCCGAATATATCCTGTGACTCCCGAAGGAAAGACAGAAGCTAGGCCGCCGGCCACTACCGTCTACACTGCGGCCCCTAAGTTGGCGTTTGATTTCGGGGATTCACCCTTGAAGGAGGATTGGAAGAGAAGGCTACAGACCAAGCTGGAAAACCGGCGTGAAGTGTTTTCCACCGGCGATATGGATGTGGGGTGCAGCCGCAGCGCCCAGCATACCATCCGACTTAACGATACGACGCCTTTCCGCGAACGGTCTAGGCACATCGCGCCGAGGGATGTGGAAGATGTGAGGAAGCTGCTAACCGAAATGGAGGAGGCCGGCATTGTCCGAGGATCACGTAGTCCCTATGCATCGCCTATCGTGGTTGTGCGCAAGAAGAACGGGACGGTACGCCTATGTGTGGATTATAGGACCTTGAACAACCGCAGTCAGTACACCCTTCCACGAATTGAAGACCTCCTGAATGCCCTATCCGGGAATAAGTGGTTCAGTGTGCTGGACTTGAGGTCCGGATACTATCAGGTGCCCATGGACTCTGAAGACCAAGAAAAGACAGCGTTCATCTGCCCCTTGGGATTCTATCAGTTGATGCGTATGCCTCAAGGGATATGCGGCGCTCCAGCCACCTTCCAGCGTCTGATGGAAAAGACCATTGGGGATATGAATCCTCGGGAATGCCTGGTGTACCTTGACGACATCATAGTGTTCGGGAAGACACTGGAGGAGCATGAGGAACGGCTGTTGAAAGTGCTGGATCGACTCAGTAACGAAGGGCTTAAGCTGTCCATGGATAAGTGTCGGTTCTGCCGCAAGTCAGTGATTTATGTGGGCCATATTGTGTCGGCTGAAGGAATATCTACCGATCCTGGGAAAATAGAAGCAGTGGTGAATTGGCCGAGACCCAATAACGTCCAGGAATTATGGCCATTTCTGGGGTTTTGCAGGTACTACCGAAGATTTCTGGAAGGCTATTCGGGTAGAGCCAAAATTCTCAACAACCTTCTCAAAATCTACCCCGAAGACATGGGACGGAAAGCCGCTTCAGCTCAGGCACCATTTGGGGACAAGTGGACCCCTGCATGGGAACAGGCGTTTCTAGGGCTGAAGACAAGTTTAACCCAAGCTCCGGTGTTGGCGTATGCTGATCCTGATCGAGAGTATGTCCTGCATGAGGATGCTAGCTTCAACGGCGTGGTAGCAGTGTTACACCAGAAATATGACACTGGGCTCCAGCCGGTGGCATATGCAAGTTGAAGTCGGACACCAAGTGAACAAAACTATCTGGTCCACAAACTGGAGTTTCTGGCCCTCAAGTGGACTATAGTGGATAAGTTGCACGACTACTTGTATGGCGTTCAATTTGAAGTTAGGACTGACAACAATCCTATGACCTATATCAACACCTCTGCTAAACTGGATGCTACAGGACACCGATGGTTAGCGGCACTGTTAAACTATCGCTTCAACCTTAAATATAAACCGGGGCCTACAAACATAGGTGCAGACACGCTGTCGCGAAGACCAGGGCTCAACCCTACTCCAGACGAGGAAGTATGGAAGGAAATTCCGGGACCTGGCATACCGGCGTTGTGCTCCATAGCAGCAGTGGTAAATGATCGAGTAGCTTTCTCAGAATTACGGATAGACGATTTATTAGGGTGTCAATCACGAGCGATTCCAAGGCCATATCGACATCCAGAAGGAATGAATGTCACTTCAGATGAGATCATTGCTTGGAAAGATTTGGTGCAATATCAAATTCAGGACCCAGTAGTTGGAATAGTTCGTCAAACGTTGCAACAAAATAATCCTTCCATACTTAAACGAGCTCCTAAAGAACTGGTAGCCCTACTAATGAAGGAGATGGAAAAATTTGAACTGGACAACTGTCTATTATATAGGGTCATACCGTATCACAATCACCCTGACCAGAGGCAGTTATTTCTGCCCAAGATTCTGCAAAGCATGGTACTCCAGGGACTACATGACGAGCATGGTCATCTTGGCATTGACCAAACATTCGTGCTACTTCGTGATCGATTCTATTGACCCAAAATGAGAGAATCTGTGGAGATACATTGTAGGCAGTGCACCCGTTGTATACAAAGGAAAACACTACCCACCCGGGCAGCACCCATGGCCTATCTGAAGAGTTCAGGACCATGATCTGGTGTGTATGGATTTTGTTTGCATCGAACCCGACACCCGGGGTATCGGAAATGTACTGGTGATCAGAGATCACTATACCAGATATGCTCAAGCATTCCCTACCAAAGACCAATGGGCTGTGACTGTGGCTAAAGTATTATGGGAGAAATACTTCCTTCATTATGGACTGCCAAATCGATTGCACTCTGACCAAGGCCGGGACTTTGAAAGTAACCTCATACGAGAATTGTAGTTTGTTTGTGAATGGTGCTCTAAAAGTGCTAGGACTGTGTATAATGGAAGGGAGCATAAACTGGGTATATAATAATATAAACAGTACTAAACCTTAGGTGGGCATAGGATACCCTGAAGGTTGGGGTTGGTTGTCCAAAGACACCCCCCCTTCCTCATTGGGTTAGCCCCAGGTAATGTACTCACGTATTGTCCTTCCCAGGGTCTCCCTTCCAAAGCGTGCAGCTGTATGGTAAAACGTTCCAAAGGCCAGGGTGTGCAGCGCACAGCAAAGATGAAAGAGCAGGTCTTGCAATAAACTCCTTTATTATTCAAACCATCGGTTGTAGGTGACGCAGCAAACTTCAACGCGTTTCGTTCAAAGAACTTTTCAAGAATTGCTGTTACGTACAATAGTGGCAGTTTAAACAATGCAGCTTCTGCCCTTTTTCCGCGCCAAAAATGACGTCCATACTGTTCAGTCCCGACCAATAGGAATCCATCATGAGGCCGCGCATGGGCGCCGCGCCAAAGTGTCCCTGGATCCCCTACGTGCCTCAGCCGAGCTCAATCAGGATCGGCACGCCTCTCGGGCGGCCTCTGCTTGAACAACGCCTCGACAGCCGCATAGGATCCTCCCTCAACTCCCCGCTTTCGGCGCATGCGCAATGACGCCTCAAGCTGCTGATTCCCCTAGCTTTAAACCTGGATGACGGTCCACAGCTAGCCAGGAGATATATATAAATAATTCACAAGCTAGTGGAGGTATCTTACCATTTTCAGGCCACTAAAATACTGGGCGGAGGCGAGCTTGCACACACCAACACACACAAAAACTAGTGTAACTATCCATAAATCGAAAATAATATCAAAGAGTTTATATATAATGAATAATGTTTACCAACTAATGAACTAAAAAAAATCAACTAAGGGAAAAATTTACACATATATATTTACATGCGCGGCCTGATGGATTCCTATTGGTCGGATGACGCATTATGACGTCATTTTTGGCGCGAAAACGGGCGAACACTGCATTTAAACTGACTATTTACGGTATACAGCACTTCTTGAAAAAGTTCTTTGAACGAAACGGCTTTAAGTTTGCTGGCTGTCCCACAACCAGATGTTTGAATAATAAAGGATTTTTATTGCAAGACCTGCTCTTTCATCTTTGCTGTGCGCTGCACACCCTGGCCTTTCATACGAGAATTGCTCAAGTTACTGGGTATCACCAAGTCCCGAACTACACCGTACCACCCAGAAGGGGACGCTATGCCCGAACATTTCAATCGCACGCTGCTCGACATGCTGGGCACCCTGAAAGGCTCCCAGAAGACTGAATGGAGCAAGCACGTTGAGACTTTAGTGCATGCTTATAATTGTACTCGCCAGGAGTCCACTGGGTATACACCTTACTTCCTCATGTTCGGACGAGAAGCTCGGCTACCAGTGGATGTGCGTCTGCGGATATCTACCGATGGGGTATACAACAGGACGCATTTTCAGTATGTGCGAAGATTACAAGATAGCTTGCAACAGGCATACAGTATAAACTGGCAGAGAAAGCAGCTGCTCAACTAAATACGAGTAATAAGAGACGCTATGATTATAAAGTGTGCCATAAGGAAATTCGCCCAGGGGATGCGGTCCTTCTTCGCAATTTGGGTGTCACCGGAAAGCACAAATTGGCCGACCATTGGAGAGATGGCGTATATGAAGTGGAGTCGCAGATGCCTGGCCTCCCGGTATACCGCATCAAAGACTCAGAAGGCCGGGTAAAGGTATGGCATAGAAATCACCTCCTTCCCATACCTCAAGTAGGGGATAACAAATTGGAAGTGCCCACTGTTTCGCTAGATGGAGAGTCAGATGTACAGAGGTTGGTACAGAGACTGTAGTTAATACCACCTCTGATGATCTTATGGAGGGAACCTCTCAAAGGGTCCTTCCGACCGCGAGGGCATCTCCCGAAGGAGCTACGGGTAAAGGGCCCCTTGGTCCAACACCAGACACGCTGACTCCAATGAGCCAGCCATTAGACCCACAGAGCCCATGCTTTGTGCCTCAAAGAGACTGTGTAGAAACATTGAGCGATCAGAAGATGATCACCAAAAAGACTCCCATTGTATTGCACTCAGCCTATTATCTTCCTTATGACTGAACAGTAGGTGTCCCAGAGTTGCATATATAGTGCAAACACCAAGGAGGTAAGTACAAAGAGAAAATGAAAAAAATAAAAAATAATGTGCAGGGATTGCTGGCAGGCAGGAAAGGGAAGCGTGGGGGAGAGACCACGCTAACCAGACGGCACCGGAGGAGAAAGGGGAGAGGTTGTGTGTGTGCAGGGGGTCAGTGACCCACCTGCGTAGGCCAGATTTCCCCTCAGGCCCCAGTGTATACCCTGAGTCACCATAAGCTTGTGGTGCTGCAGGGACGCCTATAGAGAGAGACACCTATTCCCTTACTGTAGTAGCAGATAAGGACACAGTGTCGCGGAGCTGCGGTGGCGACAGTGGTTTGGGCTCAAGCTGCTGGACATCACCAACTCGTGAGAGACCGCGCTGGATCGGCGGATCCTTTTCGAAGTCTGTTGCTGGTGTAACGGGTATTCCCCCACCCAAGAGCATATGGTATGTGTGTGCGGAGAACCTAATGTTACCAGGTGTGGTGCTTTACCTGTTAGGCTCACAGGGGGCCTAAGCCTCCACCACGGGGAGCCTGGGGCACGTATGATAATAGGAGTAACCTCGTACTCGGTGCAGCGCCTCCACCTGCGATGGCTCCCACCAGGGGGGGTGTGGTCCTCGCAGGACAATTTATATATATCACACACACACACAGCATGTAAAACAACCAATAACTTTACTGTAGCAAACGTACTTAATCATATTTATATCAACAGGTGTCCCTCTCTAGAGGAGACACTACTACTGCGTCTCGCAGGACGCTACCCCCTTTCACCGGGTGATCCCACCCCGTGTCCAGTAACCCCACACAATATGTCCTCCACCCGCAAGTGAGATAAATATATGTGTGACTGCGCAGCCACTATGTCTTATATGAATAGATGGTATAGTTGGTGCACTTGTAGATTACCTGCCGAGCACTCCAGTGCCCGCGCCTGCCAAGGAGCTTCACAAAGGATCCTGATGACGAGTGAATACAGGAACTACCGTCTGGGGCGATCCCACCCGGATGGCTGCTGCAGCCGCAGCGGAGGTCTGAGCCCAAACCTCTGGATGGACGCGCAGCGTCCGCTGTGTCCCTAACTGACTCTGGGTAATAAGGGGCAGGTTCCCTAACCTGGGGTCTGTCCCTGAACAACACAACACTACTGGTGGCTCAGGGCTATCTGGGGCCTAGGGGGCTGCTGGCCTAGTGCAAGGAGTCACTGACTCCTGCACCCTACCTTCTTTCCCTAGCTGCTCCTAACGCCGACTGACTAACGTGCTCCAAGCCCGCAAAATGTATCCGATCTCCCCTGCAGGGAGATCCTACAGCCCTATTGGCTACCTGGCGTCACCTGACTCTGCCCCTGTGCTCCCTGGGGGCTGACTCTTCTTGGGAGCTATTCTCCCTTGTGGGGGCCTCGCGCGCACTTCCTTTGTGCATGCGCCAACCTCTGTAGTGGCCGCCGGCTACTGCGACCCATTGCGCATGCGCAACTACATTGAAGATGGCGGCGCCCCTCGCGGGAGCCGCCGGGGTCCTCCAGAGCACCAGAGTGCTCCCTGCTCGGCCCCAACCCTCCAGGAACGCCGGCGGGGCTGCCGCTTGACTCCGGCAGCCCCCACCATCAGCGGAGGTAATGGGGGTCGCGGAGCAACTGGGGGAACCTTGCTACATCGGTTACAGGAGTAGCCGGAAGGTATTTAATAAGTGCACCAACACCGGTACCATCAGGTGGTGATCCCGCCTTGGGGGAGGACTCATTGGGGACACTGGGTTGAGTGACCAAGGGACTGCGTATATATATGACACGGTGTGGGGTGCACGCGGTGGTGGGAAGTGACATTACTCTATATGAGAGTGGACGAGCCACAGAGATATATATCATTGCATGTCTGCCATTTGTATACAGCAATCTATGTGTGTTATTCCTAATAGGTATAAACTGAGGTTATGCAATTACGTATTAGTAAACGGTCACAAAGCTGAAGTGTGTTATCATTGTTCTTACCTAGGGGAATCTCACTTATTTGGGATCCTGGATAAGTGGAGGCGCTGCCAAGACCCTAATATTACCCCAGGCTCCCAGTTAGCGGAGGCCCAGATCTCGCTGAGCCAGCAGGTACATACAGCTCTAGTAGTTGCTCTAGGTCAACAGGAAAGAGGGCTACATAATAAAAACAGTAATACAAATTTTCCGTCTTTATCTTCTTCCTCATTCTGTGTAAATCATGACTGCACTTTAGATACACTTAACTGTACAAACAGTTCACACAATTTACACATGATAGCCCCCCTCCCCCTGTCCATCCTTTTTTCTCTGAAAAGACAAGAAAAGAAAAAATTAGTGCAGTTATGTGCATACTGTATTATGGCATTGTATAGCTACTCCATATTGGACTACAGTATGCAGATAGTACTGTCAAACTAGTCTTTACTGGAACTACTGTATACTGTAACTACTGTTAAATACTTTGGAACCAGATGGCTAGTGCTGCTCTCTCTGCATTAGTTATACTGCATTAATAGTAGCCAAAAGTGCGGTGTATACCAATTAAATCAGCAGAGGGTCCTTTGAAAAAGCGCCTCAGCGAAATGTGCGTCAGGTGGGAGGCGGTACCGGACTGACGTCATGACGTTATGACGATCACATGCAGGGAAGAGGGTGAGAGGCACTGCTGAGTGCCGGCCTGACCGCGAGCTACTATCATGCCGATTTAATTGGTATACACCGCACTTTTGGCTACTATTAATGCAGTATAACTCTCCATTGAGCCAGCTTTAGTATTTATTGTTTCCTAAACCATGAAGATGGTGTTAGGAACATAGCAGCCACCTTTCGATATAAGACTGTTGCAGCGTTACTATAGCTCTTCCATCTTGTATGTTACATTGTACCTACACAGCAGCTGGCTGCTACTTTAAGTGTGTGTGTGTGTTACACTTGCAGCAACTCCCTCTATGTTCATATGTTTTTTTCCTCACCACAGACGTTTTAGTGCCATTAGCTACCTTCTGGATATTGTTGTTGCATTTTGATTCTTTCATTAATTAGGAGGCTATAACTTGATACGGACTAGAGCCGTGCCTCAGAGCCATTTAGCACACTTTGTGGGCTCTAATGCACTTCATTCATCAGTTTCTGCTATATCTCTGTATTTGTATTAACTAGGAGATTTGTCCATCTGTTGCTATTCTACCTTTAGCATCTTAGGTGCTCTTATATGAGCCGTTGCATTTTGGCGATATTGATTGTGCTATGTGACACAACATTTATTGATTCATCATCTGTGTATTTGTGCAGGAACTTTCATATGCTATATATTTGTAATTATCCCTATGGTCAGTCCTCTGTTACCTGTGCAGAATGTATAGGCTTTTTAACCTTTTTATTGCTGGACTAAGGGGTTTTTTCCTCACTATTTGTGAGTTACTTCATTGCTAACTAGCAATTGGGTATAACGATTCTCCCCTATGTCTCAGTTTTTGTATAGAGCACTTTAGTTTGTTTTATATGTCTTATCACCAGTGTTAGTTGTTTATTGTTTGATTATTTCACCATTTATTTTATATATTAATAATAAAGTATTGCTTACTAACTTGATACATCATTACATATCACTACAATGAGTGTTTTCAAAAGGGTGTTCTTGTCTCTTAGTTCTTAGTTCTATTAATATGCAGCAATATAAACAATTAGATATACTGTATTATATAGTTATATAAATATACTTACGCGTTAGTTACCGTTGGTGTCCTCGTGCGTTGTTTGGTTTTTCCGTGTGCATAATAGCACAAGGTGGTTTATGGCACAACGAGGCCAGAAGCAGCTAACCAGCGTTGGATATCTGCAATTCGTTGTCCGCTCGTGTACATCTCCTTAATTCTCATGCTGAGATCCTTTGAAATCTTTTTAACAGGCATTTCTGCGAGTAGAAAGAAATACAAGCACAAGAATATATATTCGATGTTTAGTCGATGTGTATTCAATGTGCAGTGAATCCACAAAATGGATGGTGTATTTATACGTTAATGACTCACATTACAGTACGCCCACTTTTAACACCTGTACCTCGTCGCCATGCATAAAAGGTTACACACTTTGCATAGCCCACCACTCGATGATCTGTATCTGAACTTGCCCTTGTCCAGATATTGCATTGTGCCATCTGCTTACATGGATCAACCCCTGATTCTACGGACGCAGGAAGCCACTGGCCTCTGCCGTGCCTACCACACAGAAAAAGCGAAAGACGGCAGCCGTTTCCAAGCCAAGGCCAAAGCGACAGGCTAAGGCTAATAAAGAAAACCTTCTGCTGACCCCAAAGGCTAAGGGTTTTAATACACGTAAGCCTTATTCTGTCAAGAAGAAATTCGGTGATGTACACTCAAGGCAAAACAAATGGCAGCCAACCCATCGAACCCGCAGGCCACTTCCTCGATTACGCTTCAACGTCTCTGCCTCTTCTCTCCTGGAAATTTACAGCCTATCTTCTCCACTGTTCTTCGACGACGCTGCCGCTGGTGTCCCTGAAATCCACGGGTCACTTTCTCCATTACGCTTAGACGACGCTGCCGCTTCTCTCCCTGAAATCCACAGGTCACCTCCTCCATCCTTCTTTGACGACACTGCCGCTTCTCTCCAGGGAACTCCCATCTCATCCTATGTAGCACCCATCCACCCAGATGTCCACAGCACGCCATGCATAAGAACCAGCTCGTTAGACCGCATGCTGAATGGGTTAAGTGTGTATATCCCCGGGAACTCTACTATGCTGGTAAAGATAGATCTGCTTTTAGAGACCATGCTAAATATGGATCAACGGATGGAGAAGATGAATCAATGGATGGAGAAGATGGATCGACGGATGGAGAAGATAGAGACTGACATAGCGGGGATACGTAATTTGCTCAGTGATCATGCCCCTGTATCCCCAATGCAGGAGGGTGGCATGGATGTGATGAATGGGACCTTCGACCGCCTTCCAACACCAAGCGCACCCCCTCCACCAGAAGAATTTGTGTACATGTATGCCGTTGAGGAGGATAACATGACAACCCCGTCAAGACCATGCCAGGAGACAACACGGCGACCAAGACAGGAGGAAAGCTTCCTCCCAGACAACCTACCCTCGCCCACCGCCACAAGCACACCCGCTCCCAGAAGCAAACCTACATACGCTTGCATCGATACGGTGCCCGACATCATCCTGTGGGAGTTGCCACTGACACTCAGGGAGAAGTATAGGGTGATGAGTGCTGGTTTACCCCAGAAGTATGGCATGTTAATTTTTAAGCACCACGTGTCCCACTTGGTGTACTGCGGGTGGGCCAAAAATGTCAACTACGAAGGAAATCGCGAAGAAAGGGCACTTCCTGAAAATTTAAGAAGGACTATTGTGAAAGAATTGCGGCGCTATTTTTCAATTTCAGATTCTTTAATGAAAATCGTTCGAGACTCCATTAATGGCATTTTGCACCATACAAGGCATCGGCACTGGAAGGACAATCTGGTGGGGATCGAATTTGCGTGACTGTTCAACTGTTGTTTATTTTTTGACTTGTTGCTTTTTTTAACTTGTATTAATAAAGAAATGTTTTTACTTACTGTACACAAGACCTGTACAATTCCAGTCTTCGAGGGCCGCAAACATGTCCAGTTTTCAAGGTTATCCTTAAAACCGGGTCTGTTTGTGGCCCTCGAGGACTGGAGTTGTGCAGGCCTGACTGACTGTTCTGTACACCATCCTACTGTAAATGTTGTGACTTTCTGTACTTTAATAAAGGAGATGTTGCGTGTTTTAAATTTTATGAATAAAGAATTTTTTTTACTAACACCATACTGTTGTGCTGTACATGTTTTAACTTTCTGTACTTTAATAAAGGAGAAGTTGCGTGTTTTAACTCGTATTAATAAAAAAAAATGTTTTTACTTACTATACACAAGACCTGCACAATTCCAGACCTCGAGGGCTGCAAACAGGCCCGGTTTTCAAGGTTATCCTGAAAACCGGGCCTGTTTGCGGCCCTCGAGGACTGGAGTTGTGCAGGCCTGACTGACTATTCTGTACACCATCCTACTGTAAATGTTTTGACTTTCTGTACATAAATGTTTTCACTAGCAGTAAACCATACACCTGTTAATGTTTTTAATTGCTGTACACTTTAAATGTTTTTAAATTGTATTTGTAAACACGTCCCAAAAGTCACGCCACTAATATGTCCTGCCCCTAAATCACGCCTCTAATCAAAGCTACGCCCAAGACACGCCTATGATACACCTATGTTACGCCTATGTTACGTCTCTAACCAATATCTTTTTTTTTTCTGTATAAAAGTCATTACCCTATGAGTAATAAATTGAGAAAAAGGATTTGAAACCTGGCTTGCGTTACGTTTCATTTCGTTCGTCTACCAGGCCTGAAAGTTCATCAAAGATTGAAGATAACAGTGGCAGGGCGTGAAAGCTTCTCGGGAAGTCTGCTGCAAAATTGTGCAGATGGTGTATCCAGTCACAAGGCTTCAGTTTTCTTGGCAGAGGAAAGTCTCCTCTCAGTACTGAAGCATAGGCGAGGAATTTAGGTTTTCCTTCAATGACCTTTCGCCTTTTGAAGTCTCCATCATCATAGATACGGGAAAAATCCAGTGATACACACCAATACCCTCCAATAACACCGGGATCAATACGAAAAAAACATGGATCGATACATAACTTTTTCCTTATTGCACACTTCCACACATGAGCATCTGGTGAAAATTTGTAAAAGTCATAGTTTTCGATAAAATATGATAAATTTGACCAACTGTTGCCATCTTATCATCTGTTGCATTAATCGCGGCCCATATTAAATAAGCGTACGTTCTGTCGGGTTTTTGGAACACGGACTGCGGTGGTGCACTCATGCCGGGACTCTCAGGACAATAAAACACCAGACACTGTGCATGTATTTTTTAATATGAAAAGCCTAAATTGATACATTATTGTAACTTCTTCAGTCCCAAGGCCAATTTACAATGGACCACTGTGGTATTCTTTTAAACACCTGCAAGTCGACACATTACTGAAGCGCATGCACATTACAATTCATGAATATCTGCCATCTGGCGGATACACGAAGATTTGCAACCAATTAAATCCGAACCATTATCAATAAACAGATCAACCGCGGGTGTAAATGCAACATGAATGCGGTATGAATGCGGTATGAATGCAGCAAGAACGTGGTGAAGTGTGGTTAAGTGCGTGGCATTCGGAAAAAATCCCGGAAAAAATTCGGAGATGTTGGAGAATAAGCGGGGCCGTGGCTGTAAAATAAATTGTAATTTATTCCAGCATTTGCCATACACACATAGTAACACAGTTTACACAATTAACACACTTACTGGGAACGGGGCTAAAGAATAAAATCTTCCTTTGATCAAATTGTCACAAATGACCTCTGTAGGAGCCCTTTTCAATGACCGGTAGGTACTCACAAAAGTCCTGGAATTGATTACAGTATGCAATGCTAGCCGCGACCGCTATGTTCTCAAAAAGTGATTCTTAGAAACATTTCTGACTTAAAATCTGAGGCTGGCTTGCGTCTATTGATCACAGAGCATCTTTGAATTTGCTGCTGTTGGTTTGGCGCTTAGAATCTCTCCTCCTGATTGGCTGCAAGGTTACTTATGGGTTTCAGTGTCCCATTCACAAACCTCTACAGCCTATCAGAGTGTGGGAATTCTCCTGCCAGCCAATCAACGATTAGCCGGTATTGTAAAGCTGGTAGGCACCTTTTCTCATTCTGCTAAGGGTCATGCACCAACCTGGCACCTCTGTGTGACAGTGAAGGGGTCCCCAGGCCATTAATAAAGGTATGTGGCTCAGATAGGTGCCCCTGAACCAGGTTGGAAATTGTAGAGTATCAGCTCTGCAACCCAACCAGGGTAATAATACTGTAAATGTATTCAAAATGCCGGTGTCTCTTCCCCAGAAATAAGGAGACGAGAGTAATACCATGTATAAACTGTATAAGCCATGAAACAGGGTCCCCGGAGTCATAGTGGGTAAAGGTAGAGTATCAGCTCTGCAGCCCACTGATGCCGGCAACCCTGTAATTATGTTAGAACAGTCTGTGTGTATCCTGTCAGGTATAAGGGGCACATGTGTATAAATCATGTGACAGGGTGCCCGAGTCAGATAAAGTGACTGTAGAGTGTCAGTTCTGCAGCCCAGGGCTGCCTAGTAATGTGTATTAATGTGTCTAAAATGCATTTATTACACTAATACATTTGGACACAGGCATTATGCCCCAGAGTGCAGTACATATCGGTATTCTCAGCGTACCCTTACCATACCCTGCATAGGACACTGAGTAACCATTCTAAGGTTGGTTATTAGCTATACAGTAGATGTGTTTCTGCATTGATATGTGATGGCTTCATAGCCCCACTTATACGTTATAGTGGGGTCCTATACCCCAACTCACACCCACTTTATTTTAATTCGCACTTTAGATTATAGGCTAGCCTCAGTTGAGGCGTAGGTTCACTTACCTGTACTATTTTAATTTTGAGTTATCTCCCAATAAAGATTATTTTAAATAATTCATCATTACATTATTATATTCATTCCGGTGTTATCAGTGGAGTAGCCTTTTCAGAGTGCTCTCGTTATAGGGGTTTCTTTTTCTATTGTTGTACATTTACATTTCAGTCAGGCAAGACAGCGGATACATTAAGCATTCACTATTGTTATGTTAGTTATGGTCAACCATCCCCAGGGATGAGTCATGCATAGTGTAAGTCCAGACTTCTGATACTCCCTGTGGAGATGACTCCAGAGTGTCTACAGAAGTCCGGGGCTTCAAAAGGTACCAACCTGGTGAAAGTGTTAAAAGTCAGAAAATGTATATAAACAGTTTGCCTAGCAGATGTCCGGGTATCTTGGAGAAAGGTAGACTTTCTGCTGCCGTGCAAGGGGGCTTGGTCAGGTATGCTAAGCGGGTTAAGTGTGAGATTAGCGCATGACCCTTAGCATACCGTGAAGCCCTTTGCCCGGTTGCAGGAACTGCTGGCAAACTTGCCATTGGGTGGGAATTCGCTTCCCATGCCAAGATTGGCTGTGTATCACCCAGATAGGCTTGGGAGGGTTTTATAAACCCGTGCAGGCTATCGGTGTGTGTTTTTCTATGATCCATCCAAAAGTATAGCGTGCGATACAGAGACGATACCATCGCAACCAAGGATTGTACCCCGCTATGGAAGTTTGTTAGAACTAAGGACTTGTAAACGAATTCTGCAAGGGCAGAACGAAGATATTTCTTTTGGTGGAGAAACGGGCTGCAAGCGGCGCCCCTAGCCAAAGACGGTTTTGCGTCTCTTGTTTGCGTATCAACCCCGCTCCTGGGAATTGATACCTAGAGACTGCATTTCGTGGACTTTCGTTCTGGAAACCATTTATTTTGTTTGACCTAATCCCCGTAAGTGTTATTTCGTAAATCAAGCTGTGTGTTTCTTGTGGGAATAAATTACAATTTATTTTATCTCATGTTTTGTCAATCAAAGGATCCAGGTATATATTTGTAGGATAAGCATTGGTCTCCCGTGACACTCTGCCTCTTAGCATATTGAGCCCACTCGCAGTCCAGGCTCCACAGTCTGGGTTTGGGCAAATGGTGGCCGGATTGCCCTGTGTTAGCTCAGGACAGAGGTACTCAAGTATAACTGCAGTACTCAGCCTGTTCTAACACCTTGGCATCCCGAGGCTTTCATGTCCAGACTCCGCACAGACCCATAGGCACCAAGCTTGGTAGCCATCTGGTCCCTCGGGACCCAGGACTTGGAAATCCCTCAGTTCATTGACAGGTTATCAGTACATATACATATTAAACATAACTCTTCAATAAAATATACTGTGTCCTGTATCTTCTGTGATAGTAATGTGTAAGTCCCCGTTCTGGTCAGGGATGGAATAAGGGGATAAACTGTCTATTCTTTCTAGGCTCATCCCCGCCACACTCTAGAAATGACTTTAAACATTTTACACACCAAAACCACTCACAGCTTTATCATATAGCTGGAGCATCCCCTGAACCCCTATACTAGGTTCAGGGTACCTGGCCATCTCTCATTATACTAGAGACACCCTGTATGTTGCAGGTATACATTAACCCCTTCATGCCCCGTTTACCTTATCTGGATCATGCTGCAGCAGGAATCCTGGCGTTGCGTCGCAAGAACGTTTTCAGGATAGGAGTTTGCCCGGAGCAATGTGCTTTGATATATCCGAGAATCTCACTTGATTCCCGGATACATCTTTTGGGGTGTCCTGTAAGTTTGGAACCCCGATACACAGCCACATTCTGTAAAAACTTTCTCCGGCAAACCCACCCTGAAACTTACAGCCTAGAAATCTGGTCCCAGCAGCCTCAGAAAGGCAAAACACACAAAAATCTTTAATGTCGCATAATTTGCACACAGTCACAGCAATGCCTTTCTGACATCTAGGTCCAAGAGCTGACACTCTAAAACATGGATCAGAGGTAACCCAGTGGGCTTAACCTTTAATAGTGAGCCTGGGTACCCCTTAACTGTCACAGTGACTAGGAGGGGGATATCAAGGAGTGATAAATGGGGTGGAATTAGAGTGACAAGGGGAGGATCAGGGAGTGACAAGGGGGGTGGAATTAGAAAGTAGCAAGGAGGGGGGGCAGGGATTGACAAAAGGGAGAGGGGGACAAGAAGTGACAAGCGGTGGGATCAGGTACAGACAAGGGGGGACCGTGATAAGTGGGGGGGGGGGGGGAGACAGTGATAAGGGGGGGGGGAAGACAGTGATAAGTGGGGGGGGGGGAAGACAGTGATAAGTGGGGGGGGGGGGAAGACAGTGATAAGTGTTGGGGGGAAGACAGTGATAAGTGTGGGGGGGGAAGACAGTGATAAGTGGGGGGGGAGGAGACAGTGATAAGTGGGGGGGGGAGACAGTGATAAGTGGGGGGGAGACAGTGATAAGTGGGGGGGAAAACAGCATAAGGGGGGGGAGAAGATAAGTGGGGGGCGAGGAGACGCGATAAGTGGGGGGGGGGAGACAGCGATAAGTTGGGGGGGAGACAGCGATAAGTGGGGGGGGGACAGTGATAAGTGGGGGGGGAAGAAGAAGTGATAGGTGGGGGGAGACAAGGATAGTGGGGGGGAGAGGAGAAAAAGTGATAAGTGGGGGGGAGGAATGATAATGAGTGATAAGTGGGGGGGGGAAAGAAAGTGATAAATGGGGGGGAGACAGTGATAAGTGGGGGGGAGACAGCGATAAGTGGGGGGGGGAGACAGTGATAAGTGGGGGGGGGGAAGAAAGTGATAAGTGGGGGGGGGAGACAGTGATAAGTGGGGGGGGGGAGACAGTGATAAGTGGGGGGGGAGACAGTGATAAGGGGGGGAGGAGACAGTGATAAGTGGGGGGGGAGCAGTGTAAGTGGGGGGAGACAGTGAAGTGGGCCAGATAAGTGGGGGGGAGACAGATAATCATGGGGGTGGGAGACAGGATAAGTGGGGGGGGGAGACAGCGATAAGTGGGGGGGGAGGAGCGAGCAGCAGGATAGGGGGGGGGGAGACAGCGATAAGTGGGGGGGAGACAGTGATAAGTGGGGGGAGACAGTGATGAGTGGGGGGGAGACAGCGATAAGTGGGGGGGAGACAGCGATAAGTGGGGGGAGACAGCGATAAGTGGGGGGGGGACAGCGATAAGTGGGGGGGAGACAGCGATAAGTGGGGGGGGAGACAAGCGATAAGTGGGGACGCGATAAGGGGGGGAGACAGGATGGATGAAGTGGGGGGGGGAAAGAAAGTGATAAGTGGGGGGGGAGACAGTGATAAGTGGGGGGAGAGTGATAAGTGGGGGGAGAGTGATAAGTGGGGGGGGGGGGAGAGGAGACAGGTGGTGATCGTTAGCAGAGTTTTAAAGGGTCAGTCTCTACCAGGGCCAAACTGTTTCCTAGGTCCACACTGTACTAATGGCAGTGACATGTTTAAGGGGGTCAGTACCTCCTAGGGGCAAAGTGTACTAATGGCAGTGACATGGTTAATGGGCCAGACCCTCCAAGGGGCAAACTGTACTAACGGCAGTGACAGGGTTACGCGACATTTGCACCTCTCAGTCGGCCTGAGAACAAAAGTTGAACAGTCCACCTGTTTTGCCGAAGGTTATCCAACAAATGCTAATAGCAAAGGCTTGGCTGCTTTTGTGTTTTTAGGAAATGAATTACAAGTTGAATTTCTTAGGGGCCTCTGAATGGGGAAATGTTTGTCAATTACGTGATTTTTCCCCGTTATCCGACCCTGTCCTAATCAGAGAACCCGTAAAGGGTAGGTGGGGAGGGGACTCTGGCTGTATCAGGACTTGCCGATCACACGGCGACAACACACACACACGAGAAAGAGGAAGCCAACCCCCTCCCAAGTCTAATGTTAAATGTTTTTAAATAAAAAATATTTTAAGTGTTAGATAGGCATCAGTTACCCAAGAGAGACCCCGTAAACAGGTCACTGGAATTGGCGCACTTTGGTCCTAGGCGGGACTGCACCTTTAAGGGGTTATATCTGCGTTACTGATGCCTTTTTTTAAACAAAAACGCAACAATGAAAGTACTTAATCGTGAGGTTATTTTGTAAACACGGCGAGTTGGGACTTGGGGGGAGAGGGGGCGTTTAACTTCCTCCGATGTCACTGTGTGTTTAGCAAGCGCTGGACAGACAGAGATCCCCCACCCCCCCTCTTATGTTTACTACTTGTCCACAAGGACGGGGTAAATAACAAAACATTCTCAGAGTCAGGCGCCCAAGTAATGCCACGCCTAAAATTTCCAACTAAGCAAAGGCATCCACATATTAATGAGGGCGATTAGAACCTGGAGATAATTGTTGAGGATACACGTAGAGGAGAGGTAAGGAGCAGGACGATCCGTTAGGAGGAGGTTACAGCAGTTGAGATGGGAAAGACTAACGGCGTGTATACTGCAAGTGTTGTAAGCTGAACCCAGACAATAAATTGTCCAATAAGGTGCATCAGAGTCAATGTAGTACTCACTGCAATGAGTATGTATAAAGTAACCTTTGTACCATAAAAAGCAACTGGCCCAGCTAAGGGCACCAAGTGTTGCAAGCACTCACGATTTGGGGGATAATGGTGTCGTGATCCGGTCATCAATATCTGCAGCGTTGCACCGCCAACCCTCTCGTGACTGAAGCATCACCTGGGGTGGTCACGCGACCGGCGGTGTTCTCCTCTGCTGTGGGTGACTGTGGACCGGTGAGCTCCGCGTCTCAGCTGGGCTGCTGGTCTCTGCAATGAAGCGCTGTCTCTGGCGTGTCTGCAGCGTGTAATGAGATGGTCACGTGACCGGCGGGGCTCCCCCTCGTGTGCAGCGAGACCTCGGCGTGCAATCCAGCATACAATGGCATGTAAAAACTTCCAGCAAGGGCAGGAAGAATAGCGAATCCATCAGCCACACTCGTCTGTTTCAATAAACATTTTGTAGTCACCACCTACGCTTTCATCCTGCTTTATTTTTCGGGCAGTGCTCCGCTATTCTTCCTGCCCTTGCTGGAAGTTTTTACATGCAAGTGTTGTAACACAACCGCTTCCAAACCATCGATGGCATTCTTCCAGAACTAGAGGCATCTCACTAGATTACATTTGTAGCTCTTCTGCTGAAAATACACAACCCATACATCACATTTTTGCTTTACCCTCTGTAAGCAACACACCACAAGATCTATAAAAAATAAAGCATTAATGCTTTTTATTAAAAGAGTAATTCACGCAAGTAAAATCGGTTGTTTCTCTGTTTCGTCGGAATGAGTAGCGATTGTAGCAGGATGCTAAAGCTTTGAGCCTCTACAAGAGGCTGTAACTAGTGTCCCGTACCCACAGTGCCGACCCTACAGCCGTGAAAGGAATACGAAAAACAAAGACTTGCCATGATTGGTAGACCTGAGAGAGGCCTCGTTCTCCCCTGTTCCTCCTGCATCATCCACCGGCGACTTCAAAAGTAAAGTATTACCGAACAGCAGTTCATGTTTGCAATCCTGAAAATGATCATTCCGACACACAAAACAATAACCACCTCAAAACCAAAAGGAAGGGAAACCCTTTCACAGAATTTCACTGATTGCTACAGCTGCAGGTCCCCTCTCTAATGTGACCTCCTCCCACCAGCAAATACACAGTGTTGGTCATTACTGTGGTACAAAGAAACGCATGGGATGGTATCACACAGCATCAGATCACAAGGATCTGATGTTGGGCGGTATATTCTCCAGGAGGAAAAGGTTGCAGTGTTCCCCTTTTCCCTCTGGAGAGTGGTAGGGGAGAAACATTTGGGGCCATGACCCCTGATTTTTGAGGGGTGTTCCTGTGACCTGAAGCGGCTGAGTTATTACACGGAGGACGTACATGTGTAGTCAGACTTCCTGGGATTAACGCAGCAGGAAGCGCCTTCTCCGGACCCGTTGCATTTCGCTTTTTGCTGCAGCTCCGGGGACACCATGTCTGGCTAAGTTTGTACCGGCTGTTGGGATCGGGTCATGATGTTACTGGAACCCTCTTATCTGCCACAATTGGTGGTGAAGGGACTGAAAAGGAGGAACGCAAAGAGTGAGGGGCTGCCTCCCAAATATTATGAATATGGAACACTGGTTTGGAAGGAGAGGCGACTATATGCAGGGGTTGGCTGGCTTGGGGAGGGGGTGGGGAAATATTGACCCTGGGCTGCTCAGATTTCCTAATGGTGGAAGGGAAGGAGCAGAGCTGCGTTCACGGCCGCTATTGCAGAGTCACATAACTGCGGAGGCGCAGTGAGCTCCCCTTGGCTGGCCTTTGTTCTCCTCTGCTTCTCTACAGCCCCATGTCAGCAAGTGGTTGTGTGTCTATGTTGGTCAGTGTGAGTGTGTATATATACATACACACACACACACACACACACACACTAGTATGTGCGTGTGTGTTTATGTATGGTGGATGTATTTATGTGCAAGTATCTAGTGTATATGTATAGTGAATGCATGTGTGTGCATAATTCATGTATCTGATGTGAGTATGTTATACGGTATTGGTATGTGTATGTATGTGGAGTACAGTATGTTACTGATGTGTATGTTTTAGTATGGAGTTTCTTGGTGAGTATTGTGTTAGAAAATATTCTAAATAAATGGTGCATGTATCTGACGTGTATATATGGTGAATGTATCTGACGTGTATATATAGTGCACGTATCTGGCATATGGGTTCATGGTGCACATGTGTGGTTTGTGTGTGAGCATGGTGCACGTATCAGGTGTATGCGTCTGTATGTTGCATGTATGTGGTGTTTCTGTGCGCAATATCTGCCATGTATGTTCTCATGCTCATTATCTGATACGGTTGTGAAGTGTTGTAGGGTGTGTAACACCTGGGCTGGTGGGCTAACTTTGCCCCCGAGCCCCAAAATTAGCCAGCCCCCGATTGTAGTTGTGTATAGATAGTAATCATTATACAGAACATATTTTCCACATGTTTGAATGTAAATTTATATGTATGATATAAAGTGTATCAATCCCCTTTATATATAATTTGTTTAAAAACCCCACAGTATTAAATGTCAACAAATTGTAAAATTAAAGTTCTATATTAAAATTTCCCCATCCCTGGTCTTTGCAAAGTGGTCCAAACATCTGTAAAAAGATATACTTGGTCCATAGTGGAGTTTAATTTAATGGTGTTCCGACTCACCCCCAAGACTTGAACTCAGTAACAAGCCATAAGCTGAATGACTAGGTCAAGTATATCAAAATGTACTCAATTGGTTCGCCTCTCATTGATCTCTCGAGATATATAAAACATTCAGATAATCCTCGTCTTTTTGAGAACATCACAGAACCTTGTGGCTGCTTCCAGTAACATACAATGACATCCACTTATTTACAGTAGCCAAGTGTCCGTGTGTTGTATGCAATAACACGACTGTAACAAAACCTCGCTGAGTTCAAGGTAACTCTGCGTCTGCCAGTTGGAAAGCAATCTGTGGGAGTTAAACACTTGTAGTTTAGGAGTTCCTGCTTTCAAAAGGTCATATAAACAAGACCAGCGGGTCTGTAGTGCCACCCGGGTCCTGCGGTTTAGGATGATGCCCCTAATAGTCTTCTTAACCCTGAGCTCCTTCAATGAAGGCAAATCTAGATGGCTGAAGACCAGTCCGCGGCTTTGAGAGACGTCCAATAACTCCAAAGACTTGGATTCTACTGGGTAAGAGACTCCCAAGTCCTTTACCGGGACCAAAACCTGGAGGATCAACGTCTTCAGCTTTGGAAGCGACCTGGTAAGTTCTTGCATCGTCTCTGGTCGGACCCCCTTAAACACCCAGAAGTAGTTCAACTCCAGTGTGCTCAGGTGTTGGAAGTGTGTGAGGAGGGCCACTGAATGCTCAGACCAATCAAAGGGAAGCTTCATGCGGTTCAGTTTGGGGGAGGTGCGGGTCAGCCGCTCAAAGAGAGTCTGAAAGCTGTTGAACTGGTCCGTCTTAGCCAGGCATATCTGGGCCATGCTGCCGGGAGGGTAGAAATCCAGAGGCTCCAAGTGTGTTAAGGTCCAATTCAGTTCGAGCTCCTGCAGTTCTCCGCAGTGGACGCTCTCCAGGAACTGAAGAAGGAAGTCTGCCCACTTGGTCCTCTGATCACCTAGGTCGAAGCTGGCGCGGAGGACCAGCAGGCTGGCTCCGCGAGAAGTCAGGTGATAAGCGTACTGGTGCACCCACTCTTTCCACCTCTCGAATTCCCTGAAGGACACCAGCACCCCGTCCATGTAAGATAGGAAGGCCCCCAGCCTCATGAAGTCTGCCACTCTCCAGAGCCGAGGGGTGCGCATCAGCTTGCTCCAGTTGGAGCAGACCAGGGCGGCTGTGCATTTCTCCACCTCCGAAAGGAAAGAGAAGATGTGAAGCTGGCAGTCAACAGGTAGCAAGCTGAAGGGGAAGGGACACTGGTTCTTGGACTTCTGACCTCTCGGTCCATATGGCAATTTCTCAGAGGCAGCTGGGAGCTCGGGAGAAGATGGACCTCCAGTTTCTGATGAAATCTCTATTCCAGGAGAAGGATCCTGCCGCAGGAGCTTTCTTTCTCGAGACATTTTACCACCTCCTGTATATATTACATACTGCAGCACAGAGAGGACGCCCACTTCTGCCGTCTCGTTACAACTGTGCAAACAAAAAGGAAGTTCCAGAAATCAACATCATTTAATTTTAAACGTCATTAATTGTGGACTACAACTTGGTTGGGCAACTCCAGTCCTCAAAGGCCACCAACAGGTCAGGTGTTCAGGATTTTCCTGCTTCAGCACACGTGGTGCAGTCGGACCTGATCTGAAGCAGGGATATCCTGAACCCCTGTTGGTGGCCCTTGAGGGCTGGAGTAGACCAGGGGTGGTCAACAAGAGCCCTCTTTCTTTACCAGCTGCAGGAATGGATAAACTTCTTTAATAATAAATATATTTGTTCTTGTATAGCACCAATAGTGCATGTAACTCAACAATTTCCCCTTCCAATGACCGTACAATCTCATTTTGACACCAGGTCCCCCGAAGAGCCGACACTGCAGGGGAAGCATTGTAATTAAAGTGCAAATATTTTAAGCGCACCTGGAGTTAAACAGGAGTTCTACGTAAACAATTGTCATTTTAATTTTTCAAAGAAGCATCTCATTAAATTATCTACACATCTGCAACTGAATCCAGATTATAGACGGACAAATCTACCGATGACATTCAATGCGAATATGGCATTTCTTCGTGGGAAGAGAAGGGGAGGCAGGGAGAAGGGGGGGCAGGGAGGCTTTTGAACTAAATTGGATTTGCAAATGGATATTTGTAGGTGGATTGGACAGTTAAAAATGTGGGCCAATACTCCTGAAACCGCCAACGTTTTCCCTTTACACAAATGTCATAACACTCGATTCGCCCCTCACAACCTTAGATGATTGGAGTAGCTCAGAACTCCTGTACCGGTTCCGGGTGACTGGGGCCTTCACCGAGTGTCCCCATTAATCTAGGGACCGCTTGTCTGTTTCAGGGACACCTCACATCCCTGTGCCCCGTTTTACCTTTCTGGTCTGTGCTGAAGCAGGGAAACCTGTGGTGAGTCGCACAAGCGTTTAAGGGGAGATATTACAGGGATGATGTGTCTACATGCATCCAACCTGATTCCTAGGTACATTTTTAGGGGAACCAGCCACTCTGGGCCTTGTCTACTTAGACAATCCGTCAACACTTTCCCTGCAAACCCCCCCTTGAAACTCATATCACCACCACCTCTGGTTGCTGGCACTCCTGGAAAGGTTATTTAAAAAAAAAAAAACAAAAAAAAAAACCATAACATACTTTATTACCGCACAATTACAGGTTATGCAGATACAACACTGGATCCAAAGACTGAGCCACCTGTAGTGAAGCAGGGATATCCTGACCTGTTCGCGGGCCTTGAGAACTGGAGTCGGCCACCACTAAGCTAAACGTTGCCAGCCTGCAAGCCGGATTTAAAACCTCACTATACTGCTGGGTAATGTAGCCAATCAGGATGGAGGAAGCTGCCCAGCCCCCTAGCAACAGCCCTGCTCGCCCCAACCTAGTCAGGTCACTAAGTCCAGAGAGCCAATACCGGCATACACGTACACGCCCAGAGGGGTAATACCGGCGTACACGCCCAGAGGGGTAATACCGGCATACACGTACACGCCCAGAGAGGTAATACCAGTGATGTAATACACATACACGCCCAGAGAAGGTAATACACATACATGCCCCGAGAGATAATACCAGATACACACACACACATACATACACGTCCAGTATTACCTCATTTTTTTACTGGACATTGTATCCACATACAGGACAGTCCGGCTCAGTACTGCACACCTGGCCCCCCTATGATTGGCTGCTAGAAATATAATAATATATTGAGCGAAGCTCTCCTCGCCCCTGAGGGAATACACAGCCCCTAGTTCGGGGTACACAGCAGGTATAATGTGTGTTATTTTTTTTTTGGGGGGTGGGGGGGGTAGTTTACCTCTGCTCTTTACCTGTCACTCTCTCTGCTCTGCCATCTTCTCCCTTGTCCTCCTGCTGTCGGCGTGTTCGTGTTCACAGGGTGTCAATAAAGTTCTGGGGGTGAAAAAAAATATATACCTATAAGCATATACACTCCTGTTTCCATGGAGAAGCAGCCCTGGGTCACTTCCTCCCCCGCCCCCAGGTACCGAGGTTGCCGGTTAGGGGAGAGGAGGTGGGTGTGTTACATACATTACCTTCCACACTGATACTCCTCCTTGCACTTCCTGGACGCTTCCTGTCACGTCATCAACTGGCGACGCGTTCCGAGCAATCAAGAAAAGGACCCCTTACTGTTCTCAGGAGGGAATGGTCGGTGGCCACCAAGTAACGCGAGAAGCTAAGCGCGGTAAACCCCCAACCGGGAAAATGAAGGTTTCGTAGGAGGGGAGCACGTTCACCGGGCAGTGGCCATTTTGCTACACCCAGAATGTGAGCAGGGGGCTCAACGGAAGTCGGTCGGCGGCCATCTTTGTACACCCAGTGCTGGGTGGTATCAATTTTCATTGATTAAAAAAAATGATAATAACTTGCGGTGTTAAAAGCAAATCTTAAAATAAGATTCCTGTCACCTCTCCCTCCCTATATTCATTGCAGCTCCCCCCCCTCCCCTTATCTGCTGGTTTGCTTGTGATTCAAGGGTAAATGGCTATTTTGAAGAGGGTTTTTTTTTTTTGTTTTTTTAATTGAGGTCTAGAATCAACTTCTGATTTTAAGAGGGCGGTGTGATTAAAATAACAGTGTCTATGATATGGATAAGTTCACAGTCAGGACCGGGTTACTTACTGTCCACAATATTTGACATTTAGAGCACACCAGGCCTCTTTTTTTGTTGTTGTTAGGATCAATGTATTTTTTTTCCGCATAATTGGTCTCCCCGATATAGTAGACAGCCATTTTCAATCCGGAATTTCCACCTGTGAGTCTCACCGATTTGCTCTCACTAGGGGTTATTAATTAAACTGGGATAATGCCAATCTGGTCACTCTGGCATTGAAATTTCCATTGAGTTCAACGGGAGATTCTGTGCGATAGTCTGAACCCGATCAGCACTATTGCTAGGGTTGCCAGGTGGCTTGTCCAAAAATACTGGACACAATACTGGACCCCCACGCCCCCCGAACACATATAAAAAATACCCTCACGCACGCTGAACACATATAAAAAATACCACCTCGCCCCCCGAATACATATAAAAAAATAACCCCACCTCCCCAATACATTTAAAAAATACCCCCACCTCCTTAATACGTATAAAATATACCCCGACCTCCCCAATACATTTAAAGTATTCCCCCACCTCTTCAATACATATAAAATATACCCCGACCTCCTCAATACATATAAAAAATACCCCCACCTCCCAAATACATTTAAAAAAGACTGCCACCTCCCCAATACATTTAAAAATACCCCCATCCTCATCTCATCCTGGCCCCCATTATTTTAATCTCCCCAGGCTGGCCCCCATGCCCCATCTTATCCCCCACCCGCCCCCATCATTTTAATCTCCCCAGGCTGGCTCCCATGCCCCATCTTATTGCCCCCCCCCATCATTTTAATCTCTCCAGGCTGGCCCCCATGCCCCAAAATATTGTCCTTTCCTTATTTCCAGCAGACGTCTCTGACTCTGGCTCCGCTCCCGCTGTCCTCTCCTTCACTCGACAGCACGAGTGCAGGATAACTGCGCCCAGCCACCGTCCTCAGCAGACCAGCTCTTCCAGCCGCGCCCGCGCTTGCCGCATACGCGCTTGGCTTGCCGACGCATCCGCTCGCAACATGGTAATACCGGACACGTGTCCAGTATTACCTCCGCTTTTCTACCGGACAGGCATCAGAATTACCGACCTGTCCGGTTGAAAACCGGACACCTGGGAACCCTAACTATTGCAGTTGAATGAATCACACTGCTGATTCGTGGCATCATAAACCTCATATAGTTCAAAGGATATTTACTGCAAGATCGCACTTTTCTAATTAAATGCCATTTTATGATCTGGAACAGGTGTGCGCAAAATAGGGGGCGTGAGATTTTCTAAACGGGGCGCGGCACTTACCCGCGCTCTTCCCCACAACATTTAAATGCTGGGGGAGTGCGCGAGGCCTCTGTAACTCCCTCTTACCCCGTCTCCGGCAGCTTCTGGCGACGCGACGCCATGACAACGCAGCGTCAAATGGCCACGCGTTGCCATGGCAACTTGACATCACATGACGCCCGAGAAAAGGTAAGGTAGGGGGGAGAGCAGGCAAAAAAAGTGTGTGCACCCCTGATCTAGAATGACCAAATCTCACTCATTTTTCTTCTTGGAAAGCACACTTGTCAGTGTATACCCTAAATATGAAAGAAATAAGTCTAAACCAATGTGGCTAAATAAACAGGTGGGGGAGGAAATGGACAAGAAGAGGAAGGCGTTTAGATTCTTTAAGTAAGAAGGTACAGAGACATCGTATCAGAATTATAAGGAATGTAACAAAAATTGCAAAAGGGCAATCAAATTAGCAAAAATGGATAATGAAAAAAGGATTGTGTAACAAGTGCTCACCACAAACAGGTCGGGACCGCAGGGCTGAGGTGAGGATGTTAGAGTACACAGACCAACACCCGCGCAACCGTGTCCGGATTGCAGAGTCATCGTGTAGCTGGGTCAGGGTAGGAGAGGTCAGAATAGTCGTGATACTCGCCATGGTCTGGGATTGGAGAAGTCGGATGGTTGTTGTGCGTAGCTGAGGTCCAGGAGTAGACAGGTCAGAATGATCGTTGTGCAAAGCCGATGTCCAGGGGCCAGAGAAGGTAGAGGCCTGGGTACAAGCAAGGATCAGGTACAACGAAAAAGCAGGAGGCAGGAATCCCGAGACAAGGTAAACAGGTTGCTTGAGACAAGCACAGGTTACAACACTAAAGTTATGCTCAGCCAACTTGGAGGAGGGCTGGCTGAGCATATAAAGGAGGAGCAGCCAATGGCAGGGCTGCACCAGACTGAGAGTACTGAGTGGTTACACCCTCTCAGTGTATTGATAGGTAGGGGCGGAGGGTGCCGTAGGTTTAGGATAATTGGAGATAGAATTAACCCCTCAAGTGCCCCTGGTATTGCGACGCCGGCGTGAAGTGGAGACAAGAACGTCCTCCGTTGCGTCACGGGACATGGGGGTGGAGTCTAGGTCCGGTCCCGGCAGTAGTACTGCGGCGCTTGCACGCGTGAGGGGCGTCACCCAATGCATCACAGGATGTATCACGGGGGCAGTACCGCCCTCCCCGCCTTCAGGGGTAACCTCCAGGTGTATTAGGGATGGTTTGGAGGGAAATCTTAGGTGGAAGGCCTGAACGAGACTAAGAGCATGTAGTTGGTCCCTGGGGATCCACAAACGCTCCTCGGGACTGAAGCCCCACCAATGGACCAGGTACTGTAACTTTCCTCTGGAAATTCTGGAATCCAGAACTGTCTGGACTTCGAATTCCTGCTGGCCTTCAACCAAGAGAGGCTCAGGAGGAGACGTTGAAGCAGGGAACTGGGAATCCTGGATGAAGGGCTTGAGTAGAGAGGTGTGGAAGACCGAAGGAATCCTCATAGACGAAGGAATCCTCATAGATGCTGGCAATCGCAGCTGGTAGACCACTGGATTGACCGCGATGACGGGAAATGGGCCAATAGGCTCTTCCAGTTCTGGGGGGGTTCCTGCAGAGCAAGTTCGTCTTTAAGGTTCTCGGAGAGACCTTGCCAGAATGCTGCCACCAAAGCCTCATCGTTCCAGCCGGTTTCTGCGGCTAGGGTCCGAAATTCGACTGCGTACCGGGCCACGGGACGACTGCCTTGGGAAATATGGAAGAGAGATGAGGCAGCGGTTACCTTGCGTCCGGGCGTGTAAAATACTCTGCGGAACTCCTTGGGGAAGCAGCCTATGTCGTACGTGAGGTCCAGACTTCTTTCCCAGATGGGTGAAGCCCAAGCCAAGGCATCATCCACTAGCATGGATACGATATAGGCCACCTTAGATCGCTGGGATAGAAAACGTGACAGCATCAATTCAAACTGAACAGAACATTGGTTGAGAAACCCACGACAACCAAGAGGTTCGCCACCATAGTGGTTGGGCGTAGGGAGTCGGGGTTTGGAGGCTCCGTTCATGGGAACAGTTGTGGGAGCAGACACCGCTGAGGGGACAGGGTCCATAGGGGCACTTTTAGCCTGGTCAGTCAAAGTTTGTACTGTAAGTAGAAGTTGCTCCATTCGCCGACTATTCTGGTCAAGCTGTTTCTCTATTTGGTTAAACATGTCAAAGTGCAGGTGCAAGACTCGAACCACCTCAGCGGGGTCCATGTTTGTGGGGCTGAGCATACTGTAACGAGTGCTCACCACAAACAGGATGGGAAAGCAGGACTGAGGTGTTGATGTTAGAATACACTGACCAACAACCGCGCAACCGCGTCCGAATTGCAGAGTCGTAGTCGTATAGCTAGATCAGGGTAGGAGAGGTCAAAATAGTCGTGATACTCGCCATGGTCTGGGGTTGGAGACGTTGGGTGGTTGTTGTGCATAGCCGGGGTCCAGGAGTAGAGAGGTTAGAATGTTCGTTGTGCATAGCCGATATCCTGGGGTCAGAGAAGGTAGAGTTCCAGGGCACAAGCAAGGGTCAGGTAACAACGAAAAAGCAGCAGGCAGGAATCCCAAGACAAGGTAAACAGGTTGCTTGAGGCAAGCACAAGTTACAAAACTAAGGTTATGCTCAGCCAACTTGGAGGGGGGCTGGCTGAGTATATACAGGAGGAGCAGCCAATGGCAGGGGTGCACCAGGCTGAGAGTACTTAGTGGTTACACCCACTCAGTGTATTGATAGGCAGGGGCAGAGTGTGCCGCAGGTGTAGGATAATTAGAGATAGAGTTAACCCTTCGAGTGCCCCTGGTACACAGATTGCAGTAGAAAGAAAGATCAACCCTAAAAAGTTCTTTAAGTACCTTAATAATGAAAAAACGAGAAAAGAAAATATAGGACCCTTTCAGTGTGAGATGGGTAGGCAGATTATTGGAGATAAAGAAAAAGCTGAGGTATTAAACACATTATTTTCCTCTGTGTTTGCCAGGGAAGAATCAAGTTCAATAGTAGCGCCGCAGGAGGAAGCCACAACCTCCGAATTAATGAACAATTGGTTAACTGAGTAAGAAGTTCATAGGCGGCTTGATAAAGTTAAAGTAAATAAGGCACCTGGCCCCGATGGCATACATCCAAGAGTTCTCAAGGAGTTAAGCTCAGTAATAGCAAAACCATTACATTTAATATTCAAGGACTCCATTTCCACAGGCTCAGTACCACAAGATTGGCGTAAAGCAGATGTGGTGCCTATATTTAAAAAGGGAGCTAGGAGAACAGGAAGCTGAAGGACGCAAGGGAAACCTCCGCTTCAGCACAAGAGAACAAGCAAGAGCTTGTGGCAGAACAGTTGGTGACATCCGGTAAGGACTATGCTTGGCAGGGAGCATTATGGGAAAGCAGTACTTAAAGGCCAGCGGGCCAATCCCCGGCGGGGGTGTGAAGGTACTGCTCCAATGAGTGAATGCAAGTATAGGTTGCAGTGATAGGCTGCACAGCTGCAGTAGATACCAGAGGGAGTGTGTATTGCTTTGGTGAGTGAATCCAGGCTGCAGCAAACATCAGGAGAGCTGTTCCAGAACTGCACTGGTCTGCAAGGTAAGGCAACCAGTAAACCGCGGAGCGGATTCCTGACAGCTAGCTACTGCAAACACTACTAATGCCACCATGGTGGAAAAGCAGAGTCAATCTGATAGAATGATTGCTAATCTGAAGCAGAAGTATGAGGAAACACTGAAGGAGATTACAGTCTTTCAGCAAGAAGTTCGCAAATGCCATAGAGAGGTGGAAGTCTCTCAGAATGAGGTTCACACTCTCCGCATAGAACTGAATGCCTCACACCAGGAGGTCAACAGGTCCAGACAGATGTCGACATATCCCAGAAGGAGGTTCATACTCTCCGCATAGCACTGGATGCCTCACACCAAGAGATCAGCAGTTGCCGCACAAAACTGGAAGTCTCTGAAAAGGAACTTCACAGTCTCGCTGAAGAGCTGGACATCTCTCAAAAACTATCCTCAGTCTTAATATGGATCTCAAAGTCTCTCAGAAGGAGCTTCAGACCCTCAACCTAGAGATGGAAGTCTCACGCCAGGAGACCGGGAGTCTCAAGGCAAAAGTGCGTAAATGGAAGGAGGACTACAAGGAGGCCCTGAATATTACAGAGACTGCAAAAAGAGAAAATTTAAGACTGGAAGAAGAAAATTCTGATTTGACAGACCACTGTCATGGGAGAGGGGGTTTGGCCCGGTATGAAAGAGGTTACACCCCATTTGGCCACCCCCTGGTCTCACCTGGGAGGCGAGGGGTTAACTGGAATGATGTCCAGTACTGTAGTTATGCCCCTGCTTCAGCACCAACTGTGTATCCCCATGTGAATATGTATTGTTCCCATTCCAGTGTCTGCACCAACACTTACACTGGGATCTATGAGGGAGGGAAATGTTACTGTTAATTTTGTATTTATGGCCCTTTGTCCCTTTTCCCACCTTTGCAGGCTCCATTTTGCAGTCTCTCCATAGGTCGCCATTACAGCCCGTATAACCCTATGGAGATTCCGGCGATTTGGGCCTGATATCGTAGAAGACCTGCAGGTGGCGCTCGAGAGGAGGAGCGGCGGTTCCCCAAGTGAATGGAGTAATGCAGTTCAATGGGGATTCCTGGAAGCTGACCTCCGGAGACGAGCTGGCAGCCAGCCAGATCGCAAAACCGCAAGAGCGGTAACATTGTCAAAAAAGAGCTTTGATCGCGCAATTGGCGTGGGAACTAGGGCCTCGGTCAAGTTTACGGCCAATTGGCGTGGGAACTTTTGTTCTAGGGCACCTAGAAATAAAATGCCTTTTGCCCCTAGATGTTAGGAACCCCCTCACTTGACCCCAACAGGGTCCAACAGTTAATGGCGACGAGAAAGGGTCGCGCTGGCCTGGAGGGTCCTACCATTGACCGTAATGGCGGAGAAAACCGCGTGGCTTTCAAACACTAATGTGAAACAAGGTAAACTACAAACCCATAACTCCGGTTCCGTGGGGACCAGAGGGCTGAGATTTGGCAAGGATGTAGTCACTTCTCCGGCATGACTGCATGGCAATTTCCAGCCCTCTCACCTCAACCGAACGGAGTAAGGTTAACTGTGAAAAAGTGTGTGTTTCCCATTGACTTCAATGGTAGCGGAGGTCTCATTGAATCCTATGGCCGCGTCGGCCCCATTGATTGTAATGGAAGAAAGCTGCGTGGCTTTGAAACGGCTAAGTCCGAAAGTGTAAAAAGGGTAAGCCTATATCTCCGGTTCTGTGAGGACCAGAGAGCTGGGATTTTGGTCGCATGTAGTCACTGCTCCGGCATGACTGCATGGCCATTTCCAGCCCTCTCCAATCAACCAGACGGAGTATGGGCAAATGTGAAAATTGTGATTTCCCTATTGACTTAAATGGCGACGTTGCTCCATTGAAAGCCTATAGCGGCGGATCCCACTGATTTCAATGGAAGAGTGAAATGTAGTGATTTATTTTAGCTTATAGCGGAGAATCCTGCATTAAAGTTAATAGGGGATTTTAACTTGTTTTTTGTATCTCCGGTTCTGGGGGTCGTGGAAGGCTGATATTTGGCCACTATGGCAAGGGTCCTCCGGCATGAGGACCTGGCAAATTTCAGCCCGCTCAGACCCACAGAACGGATTATTTTAATATGTGTAGATATTAAAGAATGTATTGTATTTTGGGTCTGGTATAAAAGCCTGGGGAAGCTAGAGCCCATATGGTATGCTAATGCTCAGGGGGGCGACAAGTGGTCTACAATAAACCCCCTGATCAAAGGCTCCCCCACCCTGCTTGTGTATGCTAGCACAAAGGAAAGCAGGACGTGGGTACTTGTGATAAGTGTTGTGTTTCACACCTTGAGACAAACGTTTTCCTGTCCCAAGCAGACTGGGCGACGCCAGTCTTGAGGGAGGGGGGCTAGGGAAATGAGCCCCTGATTAGAATAATGCACACCCAGTGGGCAGGTATTACTTGGCCTCTCACATGAGGTGGCAAGGAGGGGTTGGGTGCAGTAAATTGTCATCCAATGCCTTGCACCTCCTGTTAGGGTATGGGGCTGAAACCCCATATAAACGAGTGTAAGCTCTATGCCCAGAGTCTTTCGTGATGTCTTCATTTGTATCCTGTATTGCTGAATGAATTGCCAATCCTGTACCTGATTGCTTCATTGTCCAACCCCTAAGTAAGTGTATATTTTGTCCGTTATTTGTACCATCTTGTGTGTTCACCTTCTTTAAGGAATAAACTATATTTATTATATCTAAGTCGTGTTCAATTCAACCCTGATATTTGATGTATATTATAACTTATCACTAGCTACCGTGACAACCACATCAATGAAAAGAATGAAAAGCTGCACGAGCTTGAAAAAATAAAGAAACTTATAGAAGATGAAAAGTTTGAAGCAGAGCACCGATTGCAGAACCAACTGCAAGGTTTGCGTACACACCTCCAGAATGCCGAGGGGAAGCAGCGAACTCTGCAGGAAGAAAATCTGCAGGCTGCTATAGAAGTACAAGTGCTGCAGGAACGTCTGATTACCCAGTGTGTCCCCGCAAAGCAGCACGAGAAACTGAAAGCTACCCTGAGCATCACCAGAGCATCGCTAAAGGTCAAGCTTAGAGGCCACATGACTCGGTACAAGAGGGAGCAGAAGAAGGTCCAGAAACGTAGGCAAGCAGCTGTGGCCCGAGCGATGAAATTCACAGTGAATGAATGAATGAAGGAGACGTGGAAGCAAGCTCAGAGAAAGCACAGTGAGGAGATGAAGACCCTGACAGGAAAATTGCAGGATGCACTCAAGAAACAGGGATCTCTTGCAGATGAGATTACAGTACTACAAGAAAAGGTATTGACCCTGCCCAAGCATCGGTATCCCACAGCAACTAAAACCCATGAAGACAAGGGTACAGTGAGAACTGGGGACACTGCTCATCTGAAAACAAGATTGCAAAGTCTGAACCACCTAAACAAGCACTAGCTAAACCTTCAGCCACCCAAAGGGCAACAAAAAAAGGTATACGTCAAAACCAGAAGAATCCTTAGCCGATGAAGCTGAAAAGATACTGTAGGATGTTTTCTGGAAGTGGATGTGGAATTGCAACTCAATCCCGAAGAAGCTGAACGGGCAACTCCATTGAGTGGAAAAAAGTGCAGAAAGACAGCTTCTAGAGCGGAAAGCTATAGCGGCAGCATGGAAAAACGTAAACCCACCATTTCGGCGCACAGTGATTAAAAGAGTACACAATGTCAAACTTATGGAAAGACTCTCGGCCCAACTGAATCAATCAGATCGCTATTATAAGGTTTGGGAACTATGGCCACCGGACTAGGAACCCCTCCAAAACAGGGAGAATGTCAGGAGCCAGGTGCCAAGCACCTTCACCCGTAGGCGCACAGTTCCCCTACCTGCTCTGACAGCCGCTGATGGGGCTCAGGACTCGCGCGCTCTAACGCAAACTCCCGCTTCCTCCGCGCATGCGCGCAGCTCCTCGCGCTGGACGGCATCCTCACGCGGGCTGGTGTCACAGCGGGAGTTTCCGCCTCCGGATCGCGGTGCCACGCACCCGAGCTCCATGGCAACAGGCACTGATTGCCCTCAGCACCCTCACCTGGCTTCATTACCTTAGCCTATTACAGGCTCCGCACTGACACTCCCCGGTTCCGCCTCCTGCTCGGACTGGACCATCTCACCTATATAGGCTCAGCAGTGCCACTGGCACATCGGGTGAGCATAAGCTTCCTGTTCCTGTGCTTACCTCTCTTGTCTCCTAGATATCATAGTTACATAGTAGATGAGGTTGAAAAAAGACTTCCGTCCATCAAGTTCAACCTATGCTAAATTTAGACAACAGATACTTTATCCTATATCTATACTTATTGATCCAGAGGAAGGCAAACAAAAAACCCCATTAAGGGGAAAAATTAATTCCTTCCTGACTCCAAGAATTGGCAATCGGATTAATCCCATGATCAACATCCTTCTCATGTATACTTATTTGGTATATCCCTGTGTAGCGGTCATGTAAAATGGCTACAGTCATCTCTCCTGCTGACAGTAAGGCCTGGTAAGTTGTGGGCATGTCAGCAGTAATTATGGAGGTTTTCCCTCACACCCTGGTGAGGTGCCCTATGTAAGGATGGGAGTGGTCACAGACTCTGACTCCCTGGTTGGTGATGTCAGAGTTGTGTCAGCCCCCAGAGTGTACATAAGGCACAGCACTGTGTCTAAGAGTTAGTTCAAGTGCGAGTTCTGCTAGTTCTACTTCTAGTTCAAGTACAAGTTCAGTTATGTTCTAGTAGCTGAAGCAGGAGTCTGTGTCCAGGGACCTGGCACAGAGTAAAGACATCCCGGCTGGGATAGGGAATCCCTAATTAAGGAGAACTATATCATTCAAAGGGAAGTACGGTGATCAATGGAGGGCTAATTACACCCCATTGTGGAGGGCAGCATGGCCCACCGTACAATAAAGATGCTCTTAATCACAAACCCTCTCGTGTACATGTGTGGAGTGAGTGTACAGAGAGGAGCACCACAGAGGAGTTCCTCACCAGGACCATCCCCAAGTGACCGAAGGGACCCTGATGAGGTGGAGGCGCTGCACTGGACCTAGGTAGGACTCAAGCACACTACCTCAGCTGCCTGTCTGGACGGGTCATCCCCACACACCATCATGCGGGAGACTCAGGAGTCCTGTAGCCAACAGGTGCACCACCAGACACTATCACACTGTAATGGGGACTGGTTAGACCACAGGGGCCAATGTGAGATTGGGTGAGTCAGGCCAAGTCACAAAACCCGTTACACCTGTATACCTTTCCCATCTAAAAAGATTTCCAACCTTTTTTGAACAAATCTATTGTATCTGCCATCACAGTCTCCATGGGTAATGAATTCCACATTTTAACTGCCCTTACTGTAAAGAACCCTTTCCTTTGTTGCTGGTGAAATTTATTTTCCTCCAACCTTAAGGGATGGCCCCGAGTCCTTTGTACTACCCGTGGGATGAATAGTTCTTTTGAAAGCTCCTTGTATTGTCCCTGAATATATTTGTATATAGTTATGATATCCCCTCTTAGACGCCTTTTTTCTAATGTAAATAAATCTAATTTAGCTAGCCTCTCCTCATAAGTTAGAATGTCCATCCCCTTTATTAATTTGGTGGCTCTTCTCTGCACTCTCTGTAGTTCCATAATGTCTTTTCTTAGGATTGGTGCCCAAAATTGTACTCCATATTCAAGATGTGATCTTACTAATGCTTTGTAAAGGGGCATAATTATGTTTACTTCCCTTCCATCCATTGCCCGTTTCATGCAAGATAAGATCTTGTTTGCCTTTGCAGCTACTGCATGACATTGGGCACTATTGCTAAGCCTGCTGTCTACAAGCACTCCTAAATCCTTCTCCATCAAGGATTCCCCCAATATATCTCCATTTAATTTGGAAGTCGCCTTTTTATTCTTGTATCCCAAATGCATAACCTTACATTTATCTGTATTAAACCTCATCTGCCATTTACCTTCCCACATTTCCAGTGTCTCCAAGTTCTTCTGAAGAGAAATTACATCATGCTCTGATTCTATTACCTTACACAATTTAGTATCATCAGCAAAGATGGAGACTTTGCTCTCGATCCCAACCTCAAGGTCATTAATAAACAAGTTAAAAAGCAGGGGTCCCAGTACCGATCCACGAGATACTCCACTCACGACTTTAGCCCAACCTGAAAAAGTTCCATTTATGACAACCCTCTGTTGTCTGTCCTTTAACCAGTTTTCAATCCAGGTGCATATATTTTTACCGAGTCCAACTTTCTTTATTTTGTACACCAACCTCTTGTGTGAAACCGCACATCGGCTTAGCATAAGCTTCCTATTCCTGTGCTTACCTCTCTTGTCTCCTAGATATCCTGCCTTGTCTTGTTTGATCTCCCGTGTACCGACCTTGGCTTGCCTTTGGACCACCGCTTCTCTGGAACCCCGACCTTGGCTATCCTCGACCCTCCGCAACTCTCCTAACCTGAACTCGGCTCTCGGACCTCGACCTTTCTACCTTCTCCTGCACCGACCCCAGCGACAAGTACCTCCAACGTTCCGGACTTCTCCTACCCTCACCTTGGCAAGTATTACGACAACTCTACTCTCCCTGCTCCTGACCCGGTGAGTTCAACAACGCACACTCCAGACCGGATCCCTGTGCCTGTCGGTGGTGTTTTCTCTATTCCCACCTCAGTACCGAGGGTCTCATCTAGTTTGTGGTGGGCACAGCGTGACAGAGAAAAGATTTAGCCTGCCCTCCAATATAAAACAGAAGAACGCAAGAAAACCGGTCTGAGCCAACCCATACAACGGATCAATTTGTGGGACAGAATGGTAGATCCCCCCCCTTCCAAACCTAGCTCCCCCCGCTATCCCGCCCCATCCACCACTTCCACATTACCCCTATTCTTCTTCTTCTTGCCCTCTTTCTTCCACCTCTATCTCTCTGTCCTTTTACGTATTGGAAAAATGTAAGGTTTATCTTAAAATTATTAATATAATCCCACTGAAAGATAATCTGAAACTAAAACACAAAGTAGAAGCAAAAAGCTGAATGTGCACAATATGTTTATCCATCAAACATTGTATAGAGCAATATGTAGAGACCACAATTGTACCGCTTCTAAAGAAAAATGTTTATTCAAATGGATATGTTAGATTCTGTCAAACCTAATAAAAAAAATTGAAACAAAAAAAATAAATGCCCATCTTGTGAGCTGATGCGCAGCACCGGAGAATAGAGAATAGGTTTTGAGAGGATACTGGTAGCTGTAATATTAATGGAGAACAGAAATCATAGTGTATCAGCATGCAAATCAGGTTCATATATTTCTATGATGATACTTCTGATGACAGCTCTTTCCTCAAGTGTCCCATAATACTGTACATTTCCAAGCAACAAGGCAATAACACCAATTGGAGGAATGATACAAGGAACGAGAAGAAACATGATCTCCGATTACTAGACTGGGTCAAATCAGATAACAAACGTAATGTAGATTCAGCGGGGAATCGGCAGGCAGCAGGTACGTACTAAATACATATCATAGACTTTCAAATGGTGTCAAGGAAAGGGACGTGTATTAATAATTTCACCACAGTGCATATGGTGCCCCTATAGCCCCGGTATCAGGCATTCGTAACACTTTTTCCTTTAGCCCCAGAGCGCCATAGACATTCCAGCATGGTATGCACGAGGTGGCTTGTGTCACAATCACACCATCACAACCCCTGGTGACAGAAAGCCTTGGTCTTCTGCTCTGATCGTGTCCACCGCTCTGTGACAACCGAAGTGTCAGTCTCCGCTAGAAACACGTATATAGTTGCAGAGGGTCAGGATTACCTGAAGGGGACTAGGGGATCAGGTCAGATGGGGTGGTGTAAAGGTACTGCTAGGGAGTGTCTTAGGAGGGGTGCCTGACATACTAGGTGCCTAGACCCCTCTGCTGGAAGAACGCCCAGAATAGTACTAGCCGTTGCCAGACTGTGAAACCAGAGTGTGTGTGATTGACTGTGAACGAGTGCAGCGTATCAGAGGGAACTTTGCTAGCCTGGGGTATAACCTGCTCTCGGTAGACCGCTAACCATGTGCTGCGGAGACCTACAAGAAACGGATTCCTGATGGAATCGCGACTCCCGTGGGGTCAGAGAAAGAACTGTGCTCAAAATGGAGGATCCCTTGCCCGGGAATGCACCACGTGAGTCGCACTAGCTAAAATGGTGGTTCCCGCCGACAATGGGAACTGGAGGAAAGTTGCACGCCTTCTTGCAAAATTCTGCAAGGGTCTGGCATGAAAGCCAGAACCCCACCCAAGCGATGTGACTGGCTCAGCTAGGAGTCAGAGTCACACCCGTCCCCGTGTGCCCCTCCTCTAATCGCCACCAGAAGGTGGGGCAACTCCAGTAGGCCAGGGCCATCAAGGATATCAGGTAGGTCAGGTTTTCAGGATATCTCTGCTTCAGCACAGGTGGCTCAGAGACTCAGTCTTTGACTGAGCCTCTGATTGAGCCACCTGTGCTGAAGCTGAGACTAATTGAGCCACCTGTGCTGAAGCTGAGACTGATTGAGCCACCTGTGCTGAAGCAGGGATATTCTGAAAACAGGACCTGTTGGGAGGGCCCTTGAAGACTGGAGTTGCCCACCCCTGACTTAGGGGCTTATTCTATATCTGCTGCAGCTGCCGGTCAGGGCGTTTTCGTCCGAAGGTCCCCACTGAAGCTATTTTGACAGGAAAGGGCCCTATCGACCACTTTGGCGGATATAGGATAAGCCCTTAACTGGAGATCTCTCCAATACCCCGGGAAGTGTAATATGGGTGTAACGGGTATTCCACCCCACCCAATCGCATATATAGTGTGGGTGAGTAGAACATGTAGTGTTACCGGTGTGGTGCGTATACCTGCAGGCTCACAGGAGGTCTGAGCCTCCGCTAATGAGAATGCAAAACAAGGGGATGTGAAGGAAAGGGGAAGGGGTGAGGTGGGGAAGTGGATTGGGCGCTCCCTGGTGAACCAATATTGTTGTTGGGAATACAACTAATAACACACAATATAACACCAATAGTGAAATAGTGAAAAAATAAATGTGTGTAAAAGCAGCTCAACTTCCTCTGATGGGACAGTTCCAGGTCCCAGAAGGGTAGATTGTTTCTTGGAGATGAGGAGGAGCGCAGGTAGGTGTAGCAAAATATGCAAAAAAGAATAACAAATATATAGTGCAGATGGTAAACACTGTGTAAGTAGATGTAATCTATAGAATAGAACTCACATAAATCGCAGAAAATATCACGTGTCAGAGATCCTTCTCTCTCTGACTGGAGCCCTTTAAATGGTAACAGGGAAATCCCTCAAGGCACGGATATGTATGGATAAGAAGAAAAGCCACAATAGTGCATACTATTCCAATAATGTATTATGCATACAAATAACACGAGTATATCACACTCACATTCGCCATGTATAAATCGGGTGGGGGAGAGAACCGCAGCTCGTTGTATAAGTAGGCAGCTTCACAGCATTCAGGATTCTCTTCCGCGTGTGTCACAGCCGTCGCGTCACTTCCGCTATCGCGGGGATAGCGGAAGTGACGCGACGGCTGTGACACAGCGGCAAGAGAATCCTGAATGCTGTGAAGCTGCCTACTTATAAACGAGCTGCGGTTCTCTCCCCACCCGATTATACATGGCGAATGTGAGTGTGATATACTCTGTTTATTTGTATGCATAATACATTATTGGAATAGTATGCACTATTGTGGCTTTTCTTCTTATCCATACATATCCGTGCCTTGGGATTTCCCTGTTACCATTTAAAGGGCTCCAGTCGAGAGAGAAGGATCTCTGACACGTGATATTTCTGCGATTTATGTGAGTTCTATTCTATAGATTACATCTACTTACACAGTGTTTACCATCCGCTAATGAGAGCCTGGGGTGAATCCTCTGGAACGGATCTTCTTTCAGCGCCTCCACCTATGTAGGATTCTTTGGACGTGTAGAATGACCCTACATAGGAACCCAATCAGAAACCACACACACAGTCAGTGATTATATAATAACTAAGGAACTTTACTTATGAACATAGAACATACGTGCATACTACATTAGTAGCCTGTGTCCCTCTCTAGAGGAAACACCTGTTGCGTCACGCAGGACGCTTCCCAAAACATCAGTGAACCCATTGTCCAAAAACCCCACCCAATGTCCCGTACTCCTACGGAGGTCGTGGTTGACTGCGCAGTCACAGTTAGCTAAGGGCCGCGTGGTGCACTTATATATTGATACCTCCGAGCACTCCAGTACTCGGTCGGCAACGATCTTCTCAAGGGTCAATCGACGAGGACTCCTCCAACCGAACTCCTGCACTTGTGGACCGCTAGGGCGGCCCCTCGGGAACACAGTCTCTTTGGACCCCAACGTGGGTCCACCACCGCTTTCCGGGAACAGCAACCGCCGCTCTTTCCCTCTCTATTTACAGAGCACTAATTGACAGGAACCCTAACCTAGGGCCTGTCCTGTTGAACCGTAACCTGTGGTGTCTTGGGGAAGCTCCTAGGGCCTGCAGGGAATAGGACCCGTCCCACTCCCCTAACTACCCATGTCCCTAAGCCTCACTAACAACTAGCTACTCACTAATCCTAACGCGCCTGCAGCCGACACACAGCTCTCACAGTCAGCCTGCAGACAGTAACACACGCTGCACACACTGCACTCAGTACATGCAGCGTCACATGCAACACTCAACACAGCAACCTGGAACCCGCAGACAATAACCCACTGCACACACTCAGCATCCGCTGTACACCCGATGCCTATTTGTCAGTGCTCACAGCACTACCCGCTGTGGCACTGCCAAACCTGCACCCAACACACACCTAAGGGTGACCTCCCTAATCTAGGGCCGTCCCTTATAAATTACCCACTACCCTGGTGGGGAGTTGGGGCCTACCTGGAGTGTGGTACCTATCTGGATGCAGGAGCTGCACTCACTCCCTGCATCCTTCCTTCCCCTTCAGCTCCGCTGCTCCAACTAACTGACTCATGCAAAGCCCGGGAAATGTATCTCTTTTCCCGGCCTGAGCTTCCTCCAGCCCTATTGGCCACTATCAGGCACCTGGTGCATGTCTCCCTATGCCTCCTGGGAATTGTAGTTCCCAGGGGGCTGCTATAGCGTTGGGGCCGCGTGCGCGCTTCTCCTGCGCATGCGCGAACTACTAATGGCCACCTCAACCTCTCCTGCGCCTTCCCTGCGCATGCGCGAGCTATCTGGGGCTCTCCCCATGCTGGGCCATCCCTGCGCATGCGCGAGCTAATGCGCAATGGCGGCGCCATCGCCGCCCGGCTCCGGGAGCGCCGGGAGCCCTGTGACGCGCGTGCGGCCTTGGCAACCGGCCACATGCGTCCCCGGCAACCCCCGAGCCGGGACCTGACCGCCCTCACCCGCGCGATTGGCTCGCGGGGCCGCCTTGGGACTCGGCGGTACCCGCGGTCACCCACCAGGGGAGGGGGGTGCGGACAGCCAGAGGAGACATGGCTACACTCTCCCCCTGGTGAAAAACCCAACGCCCTTGCTTGGGGAACGACATCAATTGACCTAAGTATACACAATAACAATTTGCATCGCATAAACGGTACACTTAGCAAGTTAACTTTACACCACTTAACCGAAGCGTGCTGAGACCATTTGTGGGGTGCCCCTAATTGAACATGTGGGGGTACCTCACTTTTGCGTCCGTGAGCCTCCCCTAGAAAAATTTCTTGGAGAGCACACTCTAAAGCGACAGTTACTGGCTCTTCGCTACTTCCTCCCCCTAGTGGAAGGAGTAGCACAGTGTCTCTGAAGCAGACCTTTACCCGGTCATCCGCGGCAGGGATGCGGTAGACCAGGAGGCCAGGACCTTTCCCGCGGTCCACTACCTGGCGAATGGCAAGCTCCTTTTTGGGCTTAAAGGAGGCCAGTCTCCCTGGATCTTCCTTTACACAGTCCTTGTCCCTACGGACTTGCGAGGCTTCCACTGAGAAGCGAGCACTGGACAATGTCTCGGTTTCACCTGGCAGGGGGGAAAGAGTAGACACCTTACCCCTGCGGTGATTCACGGTGGCCAACAGGTCCTCGGGGACGCTGTAAGTTCCCACCTTGGTGGTATCGGGACCTGTCCCCAACTTTTCTGGGACAGTCCACTCACTGACTCGAACTTCGGGAGCGTTGGATCCCAGTCCTGGGACCACTTGTGTCGGAGCGCACGGGCTCACACTCCGCTCAGGAACCGTAGCTTTGGCCTTCTTCACGGCCACCTCCATCGGAGTCTGTGGGGAACAAGGGGGTTCCTTACCACTCGGCTCGCTGACGATGGGCTTCTCTTCTTCCGGAAGGATCGGCGGTAGACACTGGTCCACTCTCTTCTCTGGACAGCTACCTTCTAATGAGGACACCTCCACCAGTACGCGATGCAGAGGGGAGCCCTTCGCCCGGGTGACCAGACTTAAGGAGCCATCGTGCTCCGCGGTCACCTGGAGGCTCACCCCCAACACCCCTGGGGCAGTCGACTCACCCTTGTCGTCTGTAGGTACTGGTCCCAAGCCTAGGACCGATGGTACCTGTGTAGTAGGTCGGACTGACCATTGTAGCGCACACGGGCCCACAGCAGGGTCCGCAACATCGGAATACACCTCTTCCAGGGTACACGGACCCACAGCAGACTCTGTATCCTCTGCATCACCGCTGGGGTGGTTCGCCGGTAGGCGCATCGCCACCAATGGGACTTCCACCTTTTCCCCGGAAGATATCATGATCGAATCCTCCGCAAGGTAGTCACCAGATTCTTCTGAAATGCAACCAGTGGTTGTGGGTACGAAGCTGGCGTGCTCCGGTACCTCCACTGCGGTCACGCTCTTCTCCGCCAAGGGTTCACTTGGCTCCTTAGCTGGCTCTGTAGGCTGGGGTACAATAGGCATCAAGAAGATTGCACCGCAGCAATCACATCTGGGCTCCCACGCCAGTGCTCCTCTAGAACAGTCACAGGTGGGGCTAAAGCATTGTGTACACGGCTCCCCATCTATCTCGGTGATCCTGAAGTCTAGTGGCACTTGGGACATGTCGGCTCCCTCGTCATAGGCTTCTTGCAAGCAGGGGCACAGTAGCATAAGGAGATCTATTCCTGGCGCTCGCCAGGGCACATACACATTAGGGTGTATCCCCTGACAGTCTATCTCATCCTCATGCATCATCTCATCCTCAGAGATCAGAGTGTCTATCACAGCGTCCACGTATGGTTGAAGATAACCGTGCTTGCTCCCCCTGGTGGAATCTAAAGGAAGGGCACTTTTTACAAGGGATTGGTTTTCGCTCTGCCCTGAGTCACTCACATCACAGGGGAGGGGCTCTGATTTTCGCGCCAAACCCGGACAGAATGTTGCGACATCTTTCTGTGCAGGCTTGCAGTCAGCAGCACGTGCGCTCTCCTGATTTGGCGGGAGACACCATTTTGCTGGGTCGGCATAGACTAGGGGGTACCCTTCTGAGGAGCCCCCGGGCATGAACAGGGCGGACGGTGCCTCTGCCAGGCATATATCCTCAGTGTGAGTTACAACAAACAAAATGGTTTTCCATGTGGACGTGGGATCTTGTTCCTCCTCTAAGACACATGCCCACGGCCACCCAGGAATTTTACACATATACTCCCGGACTTTAACCGCGGGTATAAGAGCGGGAATGCCTCCTACCGCCACTACCTGGCCAGGTTCCATATACTGCCGCAAAGCCCAGGCAAGGACCTCGTCTCCGGACTTCACAAACATGGCGACAAAAATAGGGACGGGACAATTTAGAAAAAAAATGGACAGGGCACCCCAGGCGGTATCTCAGCAGCGCCTCCAAAGTCAAATACCACTGTGCATATGTATGTGTGGGTGAGTAGAACATGTAGTGTTACCGGTGTGGTGCGTATACCTGCAGGCTCACAGGAGGTCTGAGCCTCCGCTAATGAGAGCCTGGGGTGAATCCTCTGGAACGGATCTTCTTTCAGCGCCTCCACCTATGTAGGATTCTATGGATGTGTAGAATGACCCTACATAGGAACCCAATCAGAAACCACACACACAGTCAGTGATTATATAATTACTAAGGACTTTACTTATGAACATAGAACATACGTGCATACTACATTAGTAACCTGTGTCCCTCTCTAGAGGAAACACCTGTTGCGTCACGCAGGACGCTTCCCAAACATCAGTGAATCCATTGTCCAAAACCCCACCCAATGTCCCGTACTCCTACGGAGGTCGTGGGTGACTGCGCAGTCACAGTTAGCTAAGGGCCCGGTGGTGCACTTATATATTGATACCTTCCGAGCACTCCAGTACTCGGGTCGGCAACGATCTTCTCAAAGGGTCAATCGACGAGGACTCCTCCAACCGAACTCCTGCACTTGTGGACCGCTAGGGCGGTCCCCTCGGGAACACAGTCTCTTTGGACCCCAACGTGGGTCCAACCGCTTTCCGGGAACAGCAACCGCCGCTCTTTCCCTCTCTATTTACAGAGCACTAACTTGACAGGAACCCTAACCTAGGGCCTGTCCCTGTTGAACCGTAACCTGTGGTGTCTTGGGGAAGCTCCTAGGGCCTGCAGGGAATAGGACCCGTCCCACTCCCCTAACTACCCATGTCCCTAAGCCTCACTAACAACTAGCTAACTCACTAATCCTAACGCGCCTGCAGCCGACACACAGCTCTCACAGTCAGCCTGCAGACAGTAACACACGCTGCACACACACTGCACTCAGTACATGCAGCGTCACATGCAACACTCAACACAGCAACCTGGAACCCGCAGCAATAACCCACTGCACACACTCAGCATCCGCTGTACACCCGATGCCTATTTGTCAGTGCTCACAGCACTACCCGCTGTGGCACTGCCAAACCTGCACCCAACACACACCTAAGGGTGACCTCCCTATCTAGGGCCGTCCCTTATAAATTACCCACTACCCTGGTGGGGAGTTGGGGCCTACCTGGAGTGTGGGTACCTATCTGGATGCAGGAGCTGCACTCACTCCCTGCATCCTTCCTTCCCCTTCAGCTCCGCTGCTCCAACTAACTGACTCATGCAAAGCCCAGGAAATGTATCTCTTTTCCCGGGCTGAGCTTCCTCCAGCCTTATTGGCCACTATCAGGCACCTGGTGCATGTCTCCCTATGCCTCCTGGGAATTGTAGTTCCCAGGGGGCTGCTATAGCGTTGGGGCCGCGTGCGCGCTTCTCCTGCGCATGCGCGAACTACTAATGGCCGCCTCAATCTCTCCTGCGCCTTCCCTGCGCATGCGTGAGCTATCTGGGGCTCTCCCGATGCTGGGCCATCCCTGCGCATGCGCGAGCTAATGCGCAATGGCGGCGCCATCGCCGCCCGGCTCCGGGAGCGCCGGGAGCCCTGTGACGCGCGTGCGGCCTTGGCAACCGGCCGCACGCGTCCCCGGCAACCCCCGAGCCGGGACCTGACCGCCCTCACCCGCGTGATTGGCTCGCGGGGCCGCCTTGGGACTCGGCGGTACCCGCGGTCACCCACCAGGGGAGGGGGGTGCTGACAGCCAGAGGAGACATGGCTACACGGGAATAAGCTCCATGTTGTTTGAAGGCTGTGCAGCATTCAGAAGGCGCCTCTCCTATTATCTCCTCAACAAACGTAGCCTTCTGATCTCTAATGATGGCTGCACTTAACCAATCTAATGGGCTATCAGATGGCATTTAGCTTAAAAGTGGAACACGAGGAGAACACATCAAAGATACATTAAAATCCGCCTTTTAAAATGTATTGATGTATAATCCATAATAGGAGCGGAGGAATACAAAATATTAACCAAGCATATGAGTAGCTCCGTGGCTGATACTATACACCTCATACATAAAGCTTGGCCCCTTGCAGACACACTTACCAGAACCCCCTCCTGTCTCTGTACGTTCTTCCTACCTACCAATTAGATTATAAGCTCTTCGGAGCAGGGACTCCTCATCCTAAATGTCACTTTTATATCTGAAGCACTTCTTCCCATTATGTGTTATTTGTATTATTTGTTATTTATATGATAATCACGTATATTACTGCTATGAGCGCTACAGTATGTACACTAACGGCGCTATATAAGGCAACATTGATTCCATTCTGTACATGAGATACCCCTCATCACTGTACACTGTAGACTACCCTTCAAAATACTCAGCCCTTCTCTGAATCTGCGTGAATTTTTTTCCATATATAACAGGGTATGTCTATTCTACTTGTCTTTCCCCCTGTATCACCTAAGTCCTAAGTAGTCTGGGCTGTGACAGGTTAATCCATGGGCTTTTGACCCCCCTACATGCTCCTCTCTGATGGACAGGAGTGTGGTGGTGACTCATGACCCGTGTAAGCCTATCAGGGATAGGTATATGCCATGAGCCCACCCCTTCTGGTTCCTGATGGGAGGCAGAGCCAAATTTAGTAAGTCCTGGTCTGGAAGAGGAAAAGACCAGTAGGGCTGTGAGCCTCTCCCATCGGGGATGAGTGTGCCCACCCCCAGTCCATAGGGGTTAGGGGAACTTCTTATTGTTACAGATCACCCCATACTACCGGGGTCCAGCACCATTCATTGGCCTGGAGCCTCTAAGTCTCTGCACCGCTGTTCATGAAACATCTAATGCAGTGACTGCAATAAAGACTCCTTGTTCATCATACCTCTGCCTGCATGTCAGTCCCCGGGCAGGGTTGAGAGAAGTGTGCAATAGTGGGGACTGATCTCCGGACACCCTGGAGCCCACTACGGGTGGAGGCGCTAAGCACCCCGAGAAGCACCTCATAGGAAGAACCTAAGCCTGTCCTGATCTCCCACCATCGCAGATCAGCTCAGCTCTCCTGACCCTAAAGGTATATGCACCACCCCCTTGGTAGCATAAGCTGTGTATCTCCCACTGGGGGAGGGGAGGGGGGGTTAACACATTGGTATGCCCTGACCTGAATAAAGCTTATAGGTAAACCTAATATTTATAGCTGCAGCTGATGTTCTGTTTGTATATTTCGTAGATATTAATGTCCAGAATTTAAGGTAGATGTTTAAATCAGACAATGGATATCCAAAGAAGAAAACAATATATGTTGTAGTTGGTACAGGCATACCCCGCATTAGCGTACGCAATGGGACCGGAGCATGTATGTAAAGTGAAAATGTACTTAAAGTGAAGCACTACCATTTCCCCACTTATCGATGCATGTACTGTACTGCAATCGACTTTTACATACATAGCTCAGCTTAGAGTTGGGCAAGAGGAATACAAATTCCCTACGATAATGATATTGGAGAATGTACAATGAAGACGATATTTATTGCAATATATATCTGGGTAATTAGAAAACATACAACCCAAACTGACACAACGGCTGTTGTTTAAAAGTTCCCCCGGCCCCTTTTATATCCTCCACGTTTAGGTGCACTGCAGGAGTTACAGCGCCCGGTCTGACCTCTGTTAGCGCTGTACAATGTGAGAATTGCATGCTGGGACCTGGGTTACAGCCCGGAGATTGCTGCTGAGACAGAGCAGCGAACTTTAAAGGTGCTGCAGGTGCAAACCAGGATACTCTACTTGAAAGAAAGTCTGAGTTAATGTCACGCTTCAGTAAAATGTTTTACGCCCCGTGAAGTGACCCTAACCTTCTAAATGATGCAAAAGGCCGGAGATTTCTGCTTTTATATCTTTCACATTCTTGGCGATAGAAAAATACCTCTACAGGAAATAATTATATTTCTACCTAGTGATTCTGCCTGTCTTTATATAGCACTATTTATACGTAGCGCATCACAGCAGTGATACACGGGACACCATTATATAACACATCATATAACACACAATGTGTGTGCAGAGGTTTAAAGGAGGAGAAGCAGTTTTAGGGGAAATCAAAAATTGGCTTTTATCAGTCAGCGGTTTTAAACAGAAACACAGCCTATGGTTCAGCAAAAAGGGAGCAGCAATATAAACAGACCTGGCTCTTGTAAGGAGCTCTGACTAACATCAGTCTTAGTCCCTTATTCTGGAACCAAGGTCACGTGTAGGATGTGAATGGACCCAGTTAGCTTAACTCATGCCTTCCCTCTTCCAAAGCACAACAAGTCCTTTTGTCTTTCTTAACTTTATTGAAGGAAAGTCATAGGATGAAAGGTACTTGCAGATGTAGTGTGTGTGGGTAGAGCGTGCTTCTCTATATGAAGTGCTAATATCCGGGTAAGACTGTGGTAAAAACAGAAAGGCCTTGCCAAGGGTGTTAGCAGGCAGGTACTGTACTCACTCACTCACTCACTCAGTGTCCTGGGTGGAAAGGAAGTATATGGCTTTCTGGGAACAGGAACAGTCTGAGGAAGAAACTATCTGTGAATACAGACAGGGGAGTAAGGGAAACTCCACTAAGCCAGGGGGATTAAGGGGGTTGCCAAGACAACCTGGTTATGAGCTAACTGGAAAGCCCAAATGCAACAAATGTATCAGTTCCACAGGCACTGTGTGTTTTCAGAGCAAATATACAGCAGCTGAAATAAGGAGCTGACAGGCAGAAGCTGCAAAGTGTGGGTGGGGGGGTAAACAGAAATATGAATCCTGTTCCAGGACATTCCTATCTGAGGGTTGAGAGGCTAAGCCCCTTTCCAACAATAAAAAATACATTAGTTCAAGGTGGAGGTCCATTACCTTCGGGCCCCAGCATCCTCCAGTCTGGCTAGGAGTAGGGGGGAGGGGGTGAGACCCACTGCAGGCTTCTCTCCACCGTGGTCCAGTCCCTTCCTGGATCAGAGAGAGAGACGTAGTCCCCACGTGATCTCTCCAGCAGTCCCGGGTGTCTCCCTGGACTAGAGATCTCCTAGCATTGAGAGCTTTAGGCCAAAGCCCCAGTGTGCGCGCTGGGCGCGGGGACGGGGTGCCTGGCGGCGCTCGTTACCTGCATCAGTGCGAACTGATGGATTCCAGGCAACTTGCGACAGGGGGCGCAGACATGACGTCACGCGGCTGGTTCGCCCTCATTGGCAGAACCGCCGCCTTGACGTGGCCAATACTAAGCTGCCGTGCCAAGAGATAAAAATCTAGTCTTTTGGCAACGGCGCGCACACACACGCCGACTGAGGCATGCCCCATAGAGAGCTGTACATTGTGCGCAGTCAATGGGGACTAAGCCTTAGGCTTTTTAAAGGAGTAACGAGCTAGCTGAACAGGTTAATTAGGACAATGTTCTCTGCATTAACCTGCTCAGTGCCGGGCTCGAGCTCCCCATACAGGTGTCCCTGAAAAGCTATGTAGACAGGTAACGCACCCTCTCACAATGGGAATAAGCTCTGGAGACATAAAAGTAACATTAGGAAAATAAGTCCCTGCCCCGAAGAGCTTACAATCTAATCTGTGCTATAAATTAAAGGAACACTATACGCTTTTGTGTTCATCAGCTTGTGTTCTGGGGAGTAGTTGTAGGAAGAGTTACTAGATGGAAATGTTATAATAAGCCGTATATCTTAGTTTCGTGCATTGTTAGTGACATTAGTTAGATTATATAATACTTCTCTCCCAATACCACCCCCACTATGTGCTTTAAGGTGTTATAAAAATGGAAATATAAGCAAGGGGTGGAGTAGCTTAGGGCAGGGGTGCGCGTACTGGGTGGTGCGGGATTTTCTGGGGGGGTTGGGGGGTAGGGCGTGGCATTTACAGATGCCCCCCGCTCTTCCTCAAGGCATTTAAAAGAAATGCCACGGGAGGCCTCTGTAACTTCTCTTACCTGCTCTCAGCCGGATCTTCGGCGACGCGGATTTAAATGATGCCGCCGGGGTCAAATGTCAGCACGGCGTGACGTCATATGACGTCACCGAAGCCAGAAAGCAGGTAAGGAGGGGTGGGGGCGCACCCCTGGCTTAGAGTATACAGTGTGTGTCCTTTGTTTGTCTTGCATGCTTTTTGGGAGATATCGCTCTTTTAAACCTCCCTTCTGTTTTTCAAGGCAATGGAGCAAAGATGAAGAATTGAAGTTGTCACCGGGGAAAGGTCAGTTCTGCAACCAGCGTCACTGTAAATTTGTCTTCACGTTTTTCACATCAGTGGACTCCGATGTTAAACATTTACAATGTTTTCAGAGAAATAGTATGGTGCACCTTGGCAATCGTGCAGCAAAGAGGCATTTCATCTTTCATCTTTATTCAAATGAGTGACAGGCTGAATCACCTGTCGGATAGCAATGCAGGGGAAACCTTTGTACAGAGGTTGATCCAGCACTGAGCAGGTTAATTCCAGAGCAGGCTGTCTTAATTGGCCGGCTCAGCTGGATTATTAGAGACCTTTAAAAATCCTACAGCTCTCAGAGACTCCCTGATCCAGCAAGGTTAGCACCATGAACCGCTTTAGAGGGACCACGCTGTATGTGGACATCCCACCCCTGCCCAAACCAGGAAGAAGCCGGGAACCCCGAAGGTAAGACCTACATCTGAAGCAGGAACCGACGGTCTTCTGGAACCAGGATCACATGTGGGATGTGAGTGTGAGTGAGTCCAGTGGTTTAACTCATCCCCTTTTGAGAGCACACAGAGTCCTTTTATTTTCTTCAACTTTAATGGTGGAGTCAAAAACAAATATAAAGGGTACTTGCAGATGGTAATGTGTGGTGAGAGAATGCTTCTCTATGTGAAGGAGCTCTGTTATGGGGGGATGGTAAAAAAGGATGGCCTTGCAGGGGTGTAATGGGGGAAGCATGTACTCACTAAGCCAGCTCGTTAGATCTAAAAGCACATGTTCCTGTGGCTGGCAGGAAGGGTCTAAGGACCAAAGTAACTGTCAGGAAGACAGGGGAGTAGGATTGAACCAATCTTCTATCTATGAGGATTGGAGGGTTGTCAGGGCAACCAACTAGAACTGTGTGAAGGGCAAATGTAGCAATAATGTTGCTTTACACATGCAGCTAGCTGCTGGAACAGGGAGAATTACAGGCAGCTGAACAAGGGAGACAGGAATAGTCAAAACTGAAAAGGGACACAGAAAATGTGTAATTCTGTTCCAGGACAGACGGACTACACGTTCCCTTCGCAAAGTGCCCATCTGGTGACGTCATCCACACAGAGATTATCTCTCAATCGCTCATATCTTTGATCCTCTTGTGAGTGCAGGTCCCATAGACCAGGTCTCTATTTTTTAACATTACATTTATTTTATTTTACACCTTTATGCTATGGAGCCTGCGCTTCCTTTTGTCCTTTTTCTGTGGTATCGTTGGGTTGGTTATACCACTAAAGTAGCTGCAGTGGTCGCCATGTGAAGCGCTTGTCTGAGGCTGGATTTCTAATTCTACTTAAGTAGAATTACCAAATTGGTTTGGACTACAGGTACTGGGACACATTTATATAAATTCACTGTTTTTGATATCACAGTTATATGTATTGTATGTAATCAATTTCGTGTTCAATTTCCATTCCTTTACATACATTTATACATATATATGAACATATACATTTATTCACGTCACATATTATATTAACATATATATTTAATTCACGTATATAATAGGATACTTAATTAGTGCTACTATTTGTGATATATATGTGTTTGTGATATATATACATATGCTACTATTTGTGATATATATATATATATATATATATATATATATATATATATATATGCAATACGATACCACACGTGGACGAATATCAGAGGCAGCACTCCAGATGGTTATCAAAAATAATGTATTTGTTCAAAAAGACATCATTGTTGAACAAATACATTATTTTTGATAACCATCTGGAGTGCTGCCTCTGATATTTGTCCACGTGCGGTATCGTATTGCCGATCTTTCTGTACAGGATTTGCACCCATTTTATTAGTCATTTAGACGGAGTGCCTAGGGTTCTTTTTTATCTTTTATATATATATCAAATGATGGCAATATTACTGTATGCTCATTTGCAAGGCGGGGTTGCAGACCTGTGTAAGACATGCAAATGAGCATACAGTAATATTTCCATTTGCTATATGCTTTGCTGTGGAGGGTTTTTGTCACTTTTTTCACCCACCATAACTTAACTATGTATTTATGTGTATATATAGGGAACCATGTGTATGGTTTTGAGGCAAAAGGTGGCACTGTGTGCTCATTTGCATGTCATTACCCAGAATCCCTTGCTGCAATGGAAGTGCTGTGTGCTGTGTTATAATGGTGAAAGGCGGGATTGCAGATCTGTCTAAGACATGCAAATGAAGACATGCAAATGAGCATACAGTAATATTTCCATTTGGGTGTGTGTGTGTGTGTGTCCGCCCGCCCTAAAGTTAGTAGTTGTTCCATCCCCTCAGAGGAAGGCAGGTCACACAACTGGGAGCCTGAGATTGGGGCCTTCCCATGTGCTCTTCCCTCCGGGGGAGAGTGAGTGTGGACCATACCTCTTCCTCCGCTAGGGAGGTGGGGAAGAGCTAGGATGGCTGCGGGTGCCCTTGGCCTGTAGTGACAGACCGGGGACCATCTTCAGTGATAGCTGACCTGACAGACTGTATCCGGCAGAAGACTGCTGAGTAACTGTTACTACAGTAACAGTAACTTTTACTCGAGTAACAATAAACCCATTCCTGTTTGCATATACCTCCTGCCTGGTGTGTGACCTTACTGTGGGGAGAGGTAATAAGTTCTACCGTGGGAGATCACCTTCAGTTCTTGGAGCCTACGGCAGATGGAGGCGCTGCACTGCTAAGGAGATATGTGGGGTATGAACCCCAGAAGCCTATTCCTGTGTCCCCACTACCATCGGCGGACGACTCAGCCCTCCTGTAGCCAGCAGGTATATGAACCACACACCATGTACTGGCCCCTATCTGCGATTGGGTGGGGGAAACACCGTTACAGCTACATCCAATATGACACATTATTTAGTACATTACTACAGTGTGTATTTTATCTATATTTTTTCGTCATAAATGATTTGTCGTTGGATTTTAGCATTGGGGCCTTTTTGTCTCGTATCCCATTGTTTTACCATCATAAATCATAGTAGGGAATTTCTTTCATCCCCTTTTCTTACTATCAGCAATCAGTAGAGGGGTCATTGTAATGTTAATTTCCTGTCAGCTCTTTGATTAGAGAGATACAGCGTGTGTGCTTACTACCTCTCCCTGGTTATCAAACTGCGTAAGATGCAATACGCTTGTCTACCAGGCTTCCTACATTAAGCACAGCTGTCTTGGCAGTGGGAGCCTCCTGGCTTAGCAGCTACTTACCTCTGATATCCAAGGAGCTTCTGTACATTTAAAATGGCTGCCGATAGAAAGGAGCCAGTGAACCAATCAGTAATAGTGACTTATGAGGTGGCAAGAGCCTCTCGAAGCCGGAATCCCCAGAGCTACACATCACAAAAAAAAAGTGTCAATCGGCTACATTTAACGTACTGTCCTTTGTTCACTTCCATCCTATATTGGGCGGCCCCTTTAAGACAGTATTGCGACTTATTGCACGTTGGGTAACCATAGAAACAAGCAACTGTTGACAAATCTATTTATTAACATATATGTAACACCCCTACCTTACCCCCACCCCCCCAAGGGAGATTGGTAGGTCTTATGGTGCTGTGGTGCTCACCTGTTGGTTCTCAGGAGGCAGAGTCTCCGTGATGGTAGGGAGCTTTGGGGTACAGGATTGCCTTCTAGTTGGTGCAGCGCCTCCACCTGCAGGGCTCCTGCCAGAGACAGGGGATCATCCCCAAAGGAACTTCCATAGGACAAGAAGGGCTTTGGAGTGCCAGTGGTAGTATAACAGATTTATTGGCACAGTAGGTACAACCTGGTCTCTTTCTTATCTGTGGGATTCTGAAGTAGTTGTGATTTTGCCATTCTGTGCCTTCAGCAAGAAAGAAATCTGATGTATACTCTAAGAAGTCTGGAATTGAATGGTAGTTTCCAAAGAATTTGGGGGGCAGACTGGAATGAAACCTGATTCAGTCTTCCATGTTGTTTTATCCCAGGCAGGAGTAAAACCAGGGTGACATGCCTAAAATTACACCTGCAGTTTGATTTCCTTTCTTACACTTTGAGTTTGATTTCCTCCAGCTCTTCCATACGGTGAGACGGCAGGGGCAGGGGCAGGGTGGGCCACGATGGGTCAGGGGAGGGCAGGGTTAGAGAAACCACTTAAAAGGCAAACTCCCCCTATATACATAATCCCTGTTGAAATAGGTTCTATATTTCCACAGAACAGACACATGTTTGGGTTAAGCATGGTTACATTACATCACATTAACGGGTCAATTCTTCATACTCCGAAGTAGTGGCCATTAGGGCCAATTTCGGCCCAAAAATCACCATTGAAGTCTATGTGGATTTCTGTCCAAAATGGTCCATATACAATGACCCCTACATTGCTTTTGCACTTTCAGCTAAGAGAGAATGCAGGTCCCTTTTGAAGGAGAGCCCTTTGAATTAAAAAAATAAATACATCTATGTGAGTTTTCTTCAATATAAAACCTATCGTGAAACCTTTTTATTCCCAAAGGAAATACTCACACTCCTAATGAAACGGCCAGTAACAAAACGCATTACGCACAGAAAGGTGTCCCATTATACCCAGCGCTGTGGCTATCTCCTGCTGTCTTTACAATTGGATATGTAAATACAGCCTGTTTGTAAACCCCCTTTGATGCCAGAGTGTTAGATGTAGTATTGTATTGTATGTCTTTATGCAGTTATGTCACAAGGCGTCTGTGAAGTGTCAGAGAATCTGTGTAACTAATTGCGAGGAAATAGGAAATAGATCAACAAAAAGACAGGAATACAATTACAGGTAAGTTAAAATAAGGGTCATTTATAAGTTGATAAGAATTTCCCCTTTTCGGTCCCCACCATATACAAAAGGAAACTTAGATGCCAACCTATAAAATCAAGAAAGAGAAAATAGGGGCTATTTATGAACATGGGGCTTCTGACAACTCAGACATAGGAGGATTTTTTGATGCAAAGAAAAGGTGTCAAAATAAATAAAAAGACTCAGAATTTGACCCATCTCAGTAGAATACAGTATGCGAATCATGTACATCCAACACTCCCCAAATCACACGCTGGAACCGAGGCAGCAAACTGGAGTTACTGTAGTGGAAGGGATTCGGTCTTGCCATTAAGTGACACAACTGTTTACTAGATTTCAGTGCTGGGAGCCAGCAACGCACATTGATTGATGACACCTCTGAAATTCATTGTATGCATGCATTGAGCCCCTGCACTTTTACATACATGTGTCAGTAAGCAATATGCGGATACGTCTATGTCACAGCTAGAGGAGGATGTACTTGACATACAGAAGACTTGTGGGAATGATCATATCTTGAGCGTTTTTACGTGCCTGTGTAGCTACTTCACTGCCAGAGGGGACCACCGGCGCATTGATCTGCAGAGGGTCGCTGATCCCTCTGACAACGAAGGGATTAAGAGTTTAGCATCAAGCTTAAAAACAAATGTACTGAAGCTATGGGACAGAATGTTAAATAACTGATGGTCCACATGGTGTTGATGCAGCCTGCTTAATTAGTAACCCCCCCTCCAAAGGCCTATAAAACTTAAACCATATTAAAATTCCCAGCATCATCTGTTCATAATCCCCCATTCACCTTTACCTCCAATCCCACCAACCATGAACCAGCATACATTATACCGTTTTTTTTAAATCTATTGTCCTTTAACAGTGTATTTCATATGCAATCTGCTGCTGAAACAAAAGCCCCTGATTTATAAATATATCGTTGATCTGTCGCTCTGCTTCCTCCTCCAGCGTCTGAGTGCCTTGGTCTTGCAGCTCTTCGGCCAGCTCAGAGAGTCCAGCGAAACTGCCCAGCCCTTCAGTGTCCTTGTAGGTAGGGAAATGGGCCTTGCTCCTATCAATCACAAACATCTCGTGTCCACGTTCGTCCCTGTACTCTTCCAGTTGGGCGAAGGTGGTGGGCCCATCAGAGTAGTCGTTGACATATAGGATGTTCTCCTCCTTCTTGGCTTTTTTTCTCCTGTGGTGCTTTCTGTAGATCATGATAATAAGCAGAAGAGCAGTTAGGGTCAACAGGGAGATCCCAATGGCGATGGCAGTCTGGGTTGCCATACTCAGTGCATTGAAATCCATGCTTTCCAAGTCATATAACGGCTCTTGGCTGATGTCCACAGAAGGGTATGAGCGAGACTGCTGGTTGGACAGGTTAACCGTTAGATGGAATAAGACCTTGGCTGTTCCACCAGGGTTGGAAGCTACACATTCGTATTTCCCAGCATGGGACATGGTGATATTGTTTAGAAAGAGCATGCCACTGCCAGTGTCAGAGTCCAACTGCTCCCCCACGCTCCTTTCGCTTAGCTCAAAGGTTCTGCTACTGGTGGATTTCACATTGACCTTGGGCGGACTGGTCCGGGCATGGACAGTCTTTCTCCAAGTAACCAGTGGCTGGGGATATCCTGTAGCTCGACAGGAGACTCTAAGCTCATCTCCCAGACGGGCCGTCACCTCCAAGGGCTCCACAAGGACCACAGGAGGGATGCAGATGAGGCTGTTGCCAGAGATGTCCAAGAGGCTCTGATGAGACAGTCTGGGTGGCTCGGAACAGACAATTTTCTTGTCCAGGGAACTGAGGAGACGTTGGCCTTCTTCCTTCATCCAGGCCCTGAGCCAGTGCAGCGCACAGTCACATCTCCAAGGGTTTTCTAAGGATACAGAACAAAATATAGCTGTCATTCTTTCAGGGACAGATTTAGAAAATCTTGATGAAGTGCAGTGGATGTTGGTTTCTTAGACTGTGTGTGCGTGTGCGTAGATAGATAGAGATATAGTTATATACAGTATATAGATATATATATAGATAGAAAGAGATAGATATAGAGAGAAAAAACAGCACATAAACACAGTCACTTAAACTATACAATATACTACACTAGATTTTTCCCTTAATGCAGCTAAAAGTCCAAGGGCCCCACACTTGATCCCTGTAGTAGAAATGTTCCAAAAAGTACCTATGCACAAAAAAAAGGGACAACAATGTGTAGATGTTTTTATCGGGGTGATAACATTGGGTGTGTAGTGGTTTAATCTCACATGAGTAGAATACTCTGTTTGGTGGGTCAAAATGACAGGGAGTGGACAGATGGTCTCCGTGGATGAAGGTAATACAAGATACTCAGGATCACTGCAAATAAAAGGCGTGTACTGGGAATCGGCCAGCATGGTCTTTAATAGCAAATCCCACTGTGTGCCATTCGCCGGTCTCCCACAGCCAGAGACGCCAAAGCAGCACGTGGAGTGCCCTCCTCCCATCTCATCTCGTGCATACTCCATCTCATCTCAGTTGATGTTATCAGCAGACAGCGTCCATAGGGAGAGCGTCCTTACGGCGCTTACGCAGCAATTGATTGGCCCGTAGTTCGTGCAAAGAGTAGGACATTACATGTGAAGCCAGGCAATCCAAGGAGATAACCCTACGCGTTTTGCTAGTTAGCTTCCTCAGGTAGGGCGCTCTCCCTATTGACGCTCTCTGCTGATGTCATCAACTGAGACAGCGTACGCACGCAGCCGGTGGCAGAGGAGGGCTCTCTACATGCTCCTCCAGCATCTCTGGCTGAGGGTGACCGGCACACAGAAGGATTTGCCGTGCCGGGCGGTTCCCAGTACACATCTTTTATATGGAGCAATCCTGAATATCTTGTATTACCTTGATCCACGGAGACCATCTGTCCGCTTTCTGTCATTTTGACCCACCGAACACCCAATGTTATCATCCCGATAAGAAAGTTTTCACATTGTTGTCTTCTTTTTTATCATGTCTCACATTATACCACAAACCTCCATAGAAAAAATGTTAGTCATTCCCAATAGGTCATGGTGAATCATACTATGACTGTGCTTTGCTTCTCTGGGAAATTAGGGATCTAGGCACGGTGACAATGTGCATCATGATATATGATGGGGACCCAATTCCTGAGTGCCATGTTATATAGAAAAAAGAGCGGTTGCCATGAAAGTACCAATGTGATTTGTCTTTAGAATTTCAGGAGAGTTCTCCTATCTTCCCCGAAAGGAGACGGGCGGAATGGCGCAGGTGGTATAAACCTCAAAGACTAGTATTCTGTCAAATATTTAAGGAACTTGGTTAATGCAACAATTCACTATACTCAGATTTTTTTACTGTATGTATTTCTTTTCATCTTGAAGCAGAGTGTCCTGTGGAGCGTAGCCAGCTGGCGTCAATGAGTGGAACGTTGCGATGAGGAGCAGCAAACCCCATAGTGAGTGTAACATTGCGAAGGGGTCACAGAAAACCCCATGGAGAGTACAACGTTGCGATGAGGAGCAACAAACCCCCACGCAGAGTGGAACGTTACGATGAGGAGCAGCAAACTCCACAGAGAATGGAACGTTGTGATGAGGAGCAGCAAACCCCACAGAGAGTGGAACGTTGTGATGAGGAGCAGCAAACCCCACAGAGAATGGAACGTTGTGATGAGGAGCAGCAAACCCCACAGGAATGGACGTTGTGATGAGGAGCAGCAAACCCCACAGAGAGTGGAACGTTGTGATGAGTAGCAACAAACCCCACAGAGAATGGAACGTTGTGATGAGGAGCAGCAAACCCCACAGAGGGTGGAACGTTGCGATGAGGAACAACAAACCCCATGGAGAATGGAACGTTGTGATGAGGAGCAGCAAACCCCACAGTGCATGAAACATTGCGACGAGGAGCAGAAAACCCATGGAGAGTGGAACATTGCACTGGGGTACAGCAAACTCCATGGAAAGTGGAACGTTTTGATGAGCAGCAGCAAACCCCACAGTGAGTGGAACATTGCACTGGGGTGCAGGAAACCCCACAGAGAGTGGAACATTGCAATAATCCCCATTGGGAATGACTGCTGCAGCCTTTACCCTTTTGGCACCTCGGTTTCCCACCCACAAAGTTCAAATAAAAAAATTAAATATTCATGCATAATTGGGGAGGGGATACTTTCCTTTAAGAAGTTTCTTCTATTCGGCACAAATAAAGGCAAGAAAAATATTTGTTTCTAAGGGGGTAGCTCATTAAACAGATGGTGCTGATCAGAGCAGTTTCTGTGACGCAATTGACACTATCACAGTCTAAATGTACTGATTGCAAAAGATTCATTGCGTCTGCAATATACCTGGGTGTGACAGTTCCTGATATCAGTCATTCTGCCCCCACACCTGCTCCCCTGGTTACCTGTCAGTCTCAGCACCTGCAGGCTGATCAGCGGCCGGAGTGAGGCACGACTAATGGTGCGAAGATTGTTCTTGCTGAGGTCCAGCAGCGCAAGCGAGGAGAGCCCTGAAAATGCCTGCTCCTGCAAGCTCTCCATGCCGTTCTCTTGTAAGTGCAGCTCCTGCAGTCGCTAGAACAAAGAGAATAAACACTCTTCTAAACAGATGAATGATATACAGTATGCATGTATATATATATATATATATATTTATATAAATGTAAATACAACTGTACAACTATATACAGGCATACCCCGCATTAACATACGCAATGGGACCGGAGCATGTATGTAAAGCGAAAATGTACTTAAAGTGAAGCACTACCTTTTCCACTTATCGATGCATGAACTGTACTGCAATCGTCATACACATGCATAACTGATGTAAATAACGCATGTGTAACAGGCTCTATAGTCTCCCCGCTTGCGCACAGCTTTGGTACAGGTAGGGAGCCGGTATTGCTGTTCAGGACGTGCTGACAGGCGCATGCGTGAGCTGGCGTTTGCCTATTGGGCAATATGTACTTACTCGCGAGTGTACTTAAAGTGAGTGTCCTTAAAGCGGGGTATGCCTGTATATACAGGCATACCCCGCATTAACGTACGCAATGGGACCGGAGCATGTATGTAAAGCGAAAATGTACTTAAAGTGAAGCACTGCCTTTTCCCCATTTATCGATGCATGTGCTGTACTGCAATCGTCATATATGTGCATAACTGATATAAATAACGCATTTGTAACGGGCTCTATAGTCTCCCCGCTTGCGCACAACTTCAGTACAGGTAGGGAGTCGGTATTGCTATTCAGGACGTGCTGACAGGCGCATGCGTGAGCTGCCGTTTGCCTATTGAGCGAGATGTACTTACTCGCGAGTGTACTTAAAGTGAGTGTCCTTAAACCGGGGTATGCCTGTACACCTGTGTGTTTCTGTCAACAGGGCCGACCTTAGCTTTTGCCCCTCCGTTGGAAGTAGTGGGGGTACTTATCTTAAAGAGCGGCCCTTCCCCTGCAGTTTCGCAGAGGCATCTGTGTGTCATAGCAACGCGTCGTCATTTGACGTTTTGTTGCCATACAAATACAAACATACATAAAATGAATTAGATAAGTATTTAACTAAATCGTTTTTCATATTGGGTGTAGCACCGGGGGTTTCCTGTGTTTAGTTATATACCGGTACCGGTACATGAGGTCACAATCCCAGAATACTCCTTTTGACACAAATATATATGGTGTGGTGGGTTTGGGTTCTGAGCTTGGAGGGACTGTGTGTGTATGTGTGCACACACACACACATATATATGACGCCATTTGACACTAGGGTCGAGCGGGGGGAGGGGGAGGGCACAAGGCGCCGAGGCGAGCAGGCCGTGGTGCGCACGGGGAAACTTTTGCGCACTTCTTTGTTAAGGTACCACTGCATAAACAGGTATATGGCGGTGCCACTGCAACGAGGCCCACGGTTAAAGAGGCATCACGCTGGTGGGTGTCCGGTGGCATGGCATTGTATGTCTTTATTTATATAGCGCCATAAATATACATAGCGCTTCACAGTAGTAATACATGTTGTAATCATATAAATAACAAATAATATAAATAACAGGTCATGGGAATAAGTGCTTCAGACATAAGAGTAACATTAAGGAAGAGGGGTTCCTGCTCCGAGGAGCTTACAGTCTAATTGGTAGGTAGGGAGAACGTACAGAGACAGTAGGAGTGAATTCTAGTAAGTGCATCTGCAGGGGGGCCAAGCTTTATGTATCATGTGTTCAGGATTATCCACAGTGCTATTCATATGCTTCTTTAAGCAAATGTGTCTTAAGGTGGGTCTTAAAGGTGGATAGAGAGGGTGCTAGTCGGATACTGAGTGGAAGGGCATTCCAGAGGTGTGGGGCAGTCAGTGAGAAAGGTTTAAGGCTTGAGAGGGCTTTAGATACAAAGGGGGTAGAAAGTAGACATCCTTGAGAAGACCGCAAGAGTCGGGATGGTGCATAACGAGAGATTAAGGCTGAGATGTAAGGAGGGGCAGAGGAGTGTAAAGCATTAAAAGTGAGGAGGAGAATTGAGTGTGAGATGCGGGATTTTGGTCCTTGATGACCTCAGCCGTGGGGACGTGCACAGGGGTGGGTGTTATGTTAGTACCTCACCGTGTAGCCATGCAGAAGGTGGACTCAGGCAGAATAGGGCAGTGAAAGTTCTGTGTGTGATGCACTACAGTATCTGTATGCAGTGCTGCTGCCTTTTGTACTGTTGCTGTTTAGCTGTGTAGAGGCTGTGCTCTATATTGCTGTATAGAGCTTGCTGCTCTCTGTGTACTGTGTAAAGCTGCTTGCTTGTGCAGTACCTGATTTCCCTGGAAGCTGTGTCACTGCAGCTTCTGTGTGCTGACCCCAAAGCACACTGTCTTCGTTTTTACTACAGTATTCTGGAACCAGGGTCACGTGTAGGATGTGAATGAGGCAAGATAGCGTAACTCATCCCTCTTTGAAAGCACAACAATCCAGGGATGTATTTTCTTAACTTTATTGGGAAAGTCACAGCAAATAAAGGGTACTTGAAGATGTTGTGGAGTGGTAAGAGAGTGCTTCTCTATGTGGAATGCTTTGTATCAAGGGAAGGTAAAAACGGAATGGCCTTGCCAGGAGGTAGATAGCATGAGAGATACTCACTCAGCCTGCTTAGGATGGAAAAGGAAGTGAGTAATCTTTGTCACACAGGAATAGTGACAGGACTATGCTACCTGTGAATACAGACAGGGGAGTATGGACAAATCCACTTAGCCAGGGGGATTAAAGAGGTTGGCAAGGCAACCAGCTACTGGCAGTGTAAGAAGGGAATATGTAACAATAATGTATCGATTACACAGGCACTGAGCAGGGAAAACATGCAACTGAAATATAAAGGACTAGCAGGCAGAGCTGCAAAGGGGGGAACAGAAATGAACAATCCTGTTCCAGGACAGGTGGCAATAAGGTAAGTCCGTCCCTGAATAAGCCAAGATCAAAATCATTCAGTTTTGCTCCAAATTTTCCTTGATACTAGTCTCCCTGTGTTATCTGATACACCTAATGTAATCCTTCCCCAATTTAAAACATATAAATCCAGCCCAACTTCCTTTCCTCACAGAGGGGGAGGGGTGGCTGGAAGATATGCAGGGCTTTGTACATTTGTAATGTGCATCTGCGCCGTCCTCTTCGTGCCTGTATCATACTATTCTGCACTTGCAGTTCTACATAACAATATGTGATAGTGCCACGATCAGCACTATCAATGGCAGTTTCCGGGAGATCGTGCCATGGTCGGCGTGCAGCAGTTTAATGAATACGCCCCATAATATATAGTACTATACATAGTACACAGTATAGTTGTATATACTCGCTTTTACCTGCAGTTCACAAAACGTGTACGCCAGGAGCCTGGTGATCTGGTTCCCTGCCAGGTAAAGGACCCTAAGGTGCTCCAGGCCCTTGAAGATGCTGCTGTTGATGAGATGGATACGGTTGCCATTGAGAGCTAATTCCACCAGGTGCTGCTGAGCCCTGAAAGCTCCCGGCTCCAACCCGGAGATGGTGTTGTTCTGGATGTAGAGGTACTGAAGTCCGGTGAGAGGAGACAGGTCATGCTGCTGGATCTGAGAGATGCCATTGTCCTGCAGGAACGCTGTCTGAAAGGAGAGCAAAGTTCACACATCTAGATTAAGGGTTATCCCATTAAGTACATTAACCAGAGCGCTAAAAGTAGTGGTACCGTGCATGGACTCAGAACAATGTCCGTCTTACCTTGGCAGACAGGCCTGCAACACACCACTTTGCATTTGTAAATAATATCAACTGCAATGTCTCCCAGTTCACCCCCACTCAGCAATGGAAACAAACATCCATCTTCAGAAAGCTATTGGTGAGCAACACATCAGCCAGGCAACCGATGACATCGCCCCCACTGATTGGCCCGTCGGCAGAAACCTGCTCGGCAGCCATCTTGAAAAAGCCACAATGCCTGCTTCTTAAAAGGTTTTGTCCTGTATTCAATATGCAGTAAAGCAGCGTCTGCCCAGCAGGGAAGCCCATGGGATCCATTGAAGTGAATGTCACTCGGAGTCTTGCTTGCTATGGAGAAGCTGCTTTGCCGCATATTGAATAGGGGTGTTAGACCCACATTAATTAAGCAGCACCTTCAAATTCATGTAAATATGGCCTATGGGGGGGTCTCCGGGTGTAGGAACTCGGCATAAGCTCACATTTTGAAACAGAAAGAGGACCCGTGGAGGTTATTATCTTTACTATTGTAGGTCGCAGAGCAGAGGTTCTCAAACGGTATCATTGATGAATAACGAGGTCACTACCCTCTATATTCCCTTCGGTCAATCCTGCCCTCTAGTTCATGCGGGTGACTCATTAACCTTCAATAGTGCTAACTGGCTTGAGTGGGAGTGCTGGAACGGCACTATCACAGCTTAATTAACTCCCACCCATGCCTTTATTTTCACTGCCAGCATATTAGTGCTGGAGATAAAAGACTAAGGCTGGTCATTTCTCAGATGTATGTTCAGTATATACAGTATTGCTGAATACTAGACACAGGCGAACCAGTCCCCACCCGTTTCCCTGGATTTTCCAGAATTTGCCATTCACAATCCATGCCGACATGTAAAATCCACAGACGGATTGTTACAGTTTCAATCCGCGCGGATGAATCCAAAACCGGCCACTGGATACAACCCGCCGGTGGATTTTAACAATCCGATGATGGATTCCGTGGACTGGATTCTTACAGATCAGTCCGGAGATTGCCCAATCAGCGGGATGGATTGTCGGTGTTTCAAATAAATACAAATCCGCAAAAAGGCGAATCGCCATTTTTGAGACCGATCTGCTGAAATCCCCGGACCAGAGGAACTGGACGATCAGCGGAGGACCCAAAACGCCCCAAAACATTCGCCCATCCCTACTGAACCCCATACTTTAGTGAGTAGTATAAGGAGTATAACAGTAAGTATCGGGTTCATCCACACCCAACCACATGCGCAGAGCGACACTGAACCCCATACCTGAGTGAGTAGTATAAGTGGGTATAACAGTAAGTATAGGGTTCATCCACACCCAACCATGTGCGCAGAGCGACACTGAACCCCATACCTGAGTGGAAGGGTGGATGTCGGGTGGTATGCTCTTCAACCCCTTGGAGCCACACTCCACTGTCATGCTGTAGCAACGGCACTCTGCCGGGCAGCCATGAGTCCGGAGCGTCAGGACAGTTGGGAGGAAACAGACGATGATGATGAGCATGGGGTCCAGGGATGCCATATTACAGCGGCTGCCGGGAGAGGGAGAGAGAGATTGGACCACACAGAACATTACGGATCTAAATAGCTGCTGCACAAATACAGAACCAGAAAAGTCAGTTATAATAAAAAAGGCAAAAGCGGACACATAACAAAGGATTAATCGGATCGTTGGGCGCCGGCTTCTGCCGCTGAAGGGGTTAATGCATAGTCCCATTGGCATCTTCTAATATTTAACCCCTTTACAGGAAGCTACGTGCACATATAAATCTTTTCTGTATATGCCTCGGGGGCCCTTTTCTGTACATGCCTCGGGGGCCCTTTTCTGTACTTGCCTCGGGGGCCTTTTCTGTACATGCCTCGGGTCCCTTTTCTGTATATGCCTCGGGGTCTCTTTTCTGTATATGCCTCAGGGCCCTTTTCTGTATATGCCTCGGGGGCCTTTTCTGTACATGTCTCGGGGGCACTTTTCTGTACATGTCTCGGGGGCCCTTTTCTGTATATGCCTCGGGGGCACTTTTCTATATATGCCTCTGGGCCCTTTTCTGTATATGCCTCGGGGGCACTTTTCTGTATATGCCTCGGGGGCCCTTTTCTGTACTTGCCTCGGGGGGCCTTTTCTGTATATGCCTCAGGGCCCTTTTCTGTACTTGTCTTGGGGGCCCTTTTCTGTATATGCCTCGGGGGCCCTTTTCTGTATATGCCTCGGGGGCCCTTTTCTGTATATGCCTCAGGGCCCTTTTCTGTATATACCTCGGGGCCCTTTTCTGTATATGCCTCAGGGGCCCTTTTCTGTATATGCCTCGGGGGCCCTTTTCTGTACTTGCCTCGGGGGCCCTTTTCTGTACTTGCCTCGGGGGCCCTTTTCTGTATATGCCTCGGGGGCCCTTTTCTGTATATGCCTCGGGGGCACTTTTCTGTATATGCCTCGGGGGCCCTTTTCTGTATATGCCTCGGGGCCCTTTTCTGTATATGCCTCAGGGGCCCATTTCTGTATATGCCTCGGGGGCCCTTTTCTGTATATGCCTCGGGGGCCCTTTTCTGTACTTGCCTCGGGGGCACTTTTCTGTACATGCCTTGGGGGCCTTTTCTGTATATGCCTCGGGGGCACTTTTCTGTATATGCCTCGGGGGCCCTTTTCTGTATATGCCTCGGGGGCCCTTTTCTGTATATGCCTTAGGGGCTCTTTTCTGTAGGGTAATATACATGCTGATATAGCCATTCAGGCTGCTTTCTGATGAAACATTTCCATCTACATCTACAATATAAGGATCTTCATCCGAAAAAAGTGCCCCAAGGCATATACAGAAAAGTGCCCCCGAGGCATATACAGAAAAGTGCGCCCGAGGTATATACAGAAAAGGGCCCCCGAGGCATATACAGAAAAGGGCCCCCGAGGTATATACAGAAAAGTGCCCCCGAGGCATATACAGAAAAGTGCCCCCGAGTCACCTTATATCTATAATATATCTCAAGAGGTTTAGAATTTCAGCACCTACTGTGGGAAGTACAGAAAAAGCACTTTCTCCATCATTTATATGTATGTATATCTTTATTTATATAGCGCCATTACTGCACATAGCGCGTCACAGCAGTAATACACGTGACATAATCATATAAATAACAAATATTACAATTAACACATAATGAGAATAAGCGCTTCAGGCATAAAAGTGACATTTAGGAAAAGGAGTCCCTGCCCCGAAGAGCTTACAATCTAATTGGTTATATTTCAAAATATACGGTCAACTGTGACCATTTGCTGTTTATTATTGTGATAAAGTATTTATTATTGGGGCGATTTCTGTATATTTAACAAAAATGATGAAATCTGTGTTTTTCTCCTTCCTTTCTCCTTGTACCAGTCTGCTTATATTGATCGTGCTGCTCCTATATAACTATACAAATGCTTTCTGAAGCACTTCAACAAAAATAAAGAAAAAGGTACCTGCAGTAACGCTGCGTGGAGTACACAGCGAGTAATTGAGTAATTGTGCTGATTTGTGAGCTCTCCGGGAGGTGCTCGGGAATGGGATACAGCCTCACTATATCAGTGTGCCACTATTATTAGTATCCTTGTCAGGGCCATTAACGGCACCTGCGATGCATATATCACGGCGTTAACACGAAGGCACCCCGCGTACTGAGACCGAGGTGGGAGGGACGCGCGGGGCCGCCGTGATGCGCTCCATAAAACAGCCGCGTGCAGAGAAACATGTTTCAAGCACATCCTGGAGTTTGAGCAAGCTATTACTCTGCCGTGCGTGTGACCGGCTTCCCCCATTCTCACCGGCAGCAGGGGCGCGGCACGCAGACTCTGCCACACGCACGCAGAGTAGTGCATGCTTCAAAAGAAATAGTCAATGCCAGGAGTGGCCAACTCCAATCCTCAAGGGCCACCACCAGGTCAGATTTTTAGGATATCCCTGCTTCAGCACATGTGGCTCAATCAGTTTCTGCTTCAGCACAGATGGCTGTCTCTGCTTCAGCACAGATTTCAATAAGTCTCTGCTTCAGCACAGGTGTCTCAATCAGTCTCTGCTTCAGCATAGGTGTCTCAATCAGACTGCTTCAGCACAGGTGTCTCAATCATTCGCTGCTTCAGCACAGATGGCTCAGTCTCTGCTTCAGCACAGGTGTCAATCAGTCCCTGCTTCCGTGCAGGTGTCTCAATCAGTGTCTGATTCAGCACAGGTGTCTCAATCAGTCTCTGCTTCAGCACAGGTGTCTCAATCAGTCTCTGCTTCAGCACAGGTGGCTCAGTTTTTGACTGTCTCAGTCTTTGACTGAGCCACTGATTGAGCCACCTGTGCTGAAGCAGGGATATCCTGAAAACCTGACCTGTTGGTGGCCTTTGAGGACTGGAGTTGCCCACCTCAGGTACATTTTTTATACTCCAAAATAGCCGTTTGGGGCAGTTTTCAGTCAAAAAACTTCAGCAGAGATGTGACGATTTGCAGCGCGCAGGCGTAAATTCTGTCTCATAAGAAAATATGCAGCTGCTTTTGCCCAATTAAAACATTGTTAAATATCTTTTCGTTTTTCTTTTTTCCCCTCACATGTCTATATGCATGAAGACTAGTTACAATAGCCTTTGATCAGTGGTTAAAATGCCATTAAAAACTGGTGTCTAATCTTTGAAAACAATTCAATAAAAATTCAAGTAACAAAAAAAATAAAAAACTGGTGTCACCGTGTGACCTTCCAACTACCCATGTAACCTTCCAACTACCCATGTAACCTTCCAACTACTCGTGTGACCTTCCAACTACCCATGTAACTTTCCAACTACTCGTGTGACCTTCCAACGACCTCTGTCATCTTCCCAACTACCCGTGTGACCATCCCAACTACACGTGTGACCTTCCCAACTACTCGTGTGACCTTCCAAACTACCCGTGTGACCTTCCCAACTACCCGTGTGACCTACCAATTACCCATGTGACCTTCCAACTACTCGTGTGACCTACCAACTACCCGTGTGACCTTCCCAACTACCCGTGTGACCTACCAACTACCCGTGTGACCTACCAACTACCCGTGTGACCTTCCCAACTACCCGTGTGACCTTCCCAACTATCCGTGTGACCTACCAACTACCTGTGTGACCTTCCAACTACCCGTGGACCTTCCCAACCTCAACTACCCGTGTGACCTTCCAACTACTCGTGGCCTACCACCTACCGTGTGACCTTTCCAACTACCCGTGTGACCTTCCAACTACCCGTGTGACCTTCCAATTACCCGTGTGACCTTTCAACTACCCGTGTGAGCTTCCCAACTACTCATGTGACCTTTCAACTACCCGTGTGAGCTTCCCAACTACTCATGTGACCTTCCCAACTACCCGTGTGACCTTCCCAACTACTCGTGTGACCTTCCCAACTACTCGTGTGAACTACCAACTACCCGTGTGACCTTCCCAATTACCCGTGTGACCTACCAACTACCCGTGTGACCTTCCAACTAACCCGTGTGACCTTCCAACTACCCGTGTGACCTTCCCAACTACCCGTGTGACCTTACACTACTCGTGTGACCTACCAACTATTCGTGTGATTTTCCCAACTACCCGTGTGACCTACCAACTACCCGTGTGACCTACCAACTACCCGTGTGACCTTCCCAACTACCCGTGTGACCTATTCACAACCCGTGTGACCTTCCCAACTACCCGTGTGACCTACCAACTACCTGTGTGACCCTCCAACTACCCGTGTGACCTTCCAACTACCCGTGTGACCTTCCAACTACCTGTGTGACCTTCCAACTACCCGTGTGACCTTCCAACTACCCGTGTGACCTTTCCAACTACCCGTGTGACCTTCCCAACTACTCGTGTGACCTACCAATTACCCGTGTGACCTTCCCAATTACCCGTGTGACCTTCCCAATTACCCGTGTGACCTTCCCAATTACCCAACTACCCGTGTGACCTTTCAACTACCCATGTGAATTTGCCAACACATCAATTCAGTTAATGGAGCAAAGATCCTGGATTCACTGCGCTCCCGCACAGTGATCCCATGTTAATGGGGTTTTCACTTGCATGGCAGTCACCGCGGATTTGTGATGTTATAACCGGTCTTCCCCATAGTCCATTATTCAACATGCTGTGCTGAAGAAGATTTAATCCTGTGCATTTCAAAGGGGCTGATCTCCTCTCTAGCGCGGGGAGGACGGCCACACGGCATATTGTTCAGGGCCATAAATACTGTAAGCTGGATCTTACCACCTTGGGATCTATAGGCTTTTTGACTGAATAAACCACGTCCAGATACTGTGTTACAAGAAGCTTCCATTATCTTCTTCTGCATCTAATAACAGGGAGTAAATGCAAAGTCTACAAAGTGTACCTACCCCACCCCGCCCCCGCGCCCCCTATCTACTACTCTCATCTATATAAAAATAGGATATGGGATGCTATGGCTTTCGAAATACTGGGTGGTGTCTTATTTCTCTGCAAGAAAAAATAATGGGGGCAACATTTAACAGAGGAAGATAACCTGTACGTGTGACCCACACAGTGGGTACAGTATATACACAAAGAAAAACAGGACTCCCCAAAAATACAAAGTAGAGCTGTACTTACCTGATGGAAAAACAAAAAAACAGAGTATAAGTGCGGTACTACAATTTAAACACTCTTATACACCACCCCAGTGAAAGTGATGTGATCAAGGTGATAATGTAATTAAAATACTTAGTGAAAATCACGAGAGCGTCTGCAGCTGTAGAGCGGGGGGTGGCTCAGACACCCCCCGAGCTAGTACAGAAAAAACACAAAAAAAAGCGCGCAATGCTCATAGTGTATTAAAAATATATAATGTGAGGCACAATAAACGGTATGTAAACTGCGTACATCAAGGATGAATTAATGAAGCATTTCAAGGGACAAATTACCCAAGCACCAACCAGCCGAATCGCCTCTACTTAGATGTCATCTGATATATCATGGGGTCTCCACATGAGGGGTTCCACATCTGCCACAGGGCGTTCCAGCCCGATCGATCTGTGGCTCAGTCACCAGTGGCGCCGAATGGGTAAATGGTGGGTAGGTCCCAGGTAAGCAATAACCCTCTTAGTCCTTCATAAAGGAGGATAGTAGCACAAAGTCAGTTCCACTGCGATAGATCCGGGCTGTACTGTATGCTGCCGCTACTCCATCCACATCGGATGACATCACTCAGTCGCACAGTCCAACACCAAGATATCACAGTAATAGCTACTTCAGAGGGGTACTGTACGGATGTGATAGAATCAGCTCACTAAAGTCTTAGAAGTCTTCCAACGCATTTCGAAACGTAAACGTTTCTTCATCAGGGGATATAGAAAGACCACATAAAGGCTATTGAAATACTCCCCGTTCACTCCCGATTGGTCGGCCACTCCCACGTCACCAGCCAATCGGAGGAGAACCGGGCGGCACCTCCAGCACCACACTTCTATGTCTATTAACTAAGAACATTGAACAATAAAGTTTTATTACTACAAATTGAATATAAAAAAACGGAACAGTGAATATAGAACAACATTAATAAACACATAATATGAATGGTATTAATCGAAATGAGCTGGCAGAAGAAGAAAATAACATTATAAAATCAGCTTAATATTAAACAAATACCAATAGATTAAAATTAGGATCAAATACAAAGCACAAAAATAATTAAAATATATAACATATATATGTGGTATATAAACCAAATAAAATGGTTATTCGAATAAATGAAAGAGGGAATGAACCAAATTACATTGATTATCTAGGGGGACGGCTAGAGGATCAGTACAAGGACCAAATGTCAATGTCCTCATTTAGACCCCCAGGATACATAGTATTAAGCTTATGTATCCAGAAGGTCTCTTGGCGTGAAAGTTCTTTTAGTCTATCACCACCCCTCCTATTTCTGACTATATATTTAATACCCATAAAGGTCAAGGACAAGGGATCTTTATTATGATAAAGTGCATAATGGCGCGAGAGACTATGCTTCAGGAACCCATTTTTTATGTTCCGAACATGTTCCTGTATGCGAACCGTTAACGCGCGTTCTGGCAGTTTCAGGCCCTCCCTTAGGGGAGCGGAGGGAAACCGTTTCCTCTTATCCCACCAGGGGATAAGGGAAGAGCTAGGACTGCTCCTGTTGCCCTTTGGCTGGGAGTGAGTCCAAGGACATCCTGTGGGTGGACACCCTACAAGCTGATTTCAACTGTGCTGCTGAATACAGAGAGTGAGAATAAAGGACACTGTGTTTTATTATACCTCCGGCCTTAGGCTGCGTCCATAGATGGACAAGCCGTGCTGAGCCGTGCGGACGCTCTGCGCTGAGCCCCTGCATCCTCAATGAGGATGTCTTTAGAGGGGTCTCACGCGAGCGTCCGCAGGCGTGCTGAGGCTCTGGATTTTTCAGCCGACAGCCAAGCTGTTTTTTAGCGCGTTGTCGGCTAAAAACATCCAATCAGCGCGAAGCAGCGTCAACGTCACGGCGCCGTGACATCGGCGCCGTGACGTTGACGTCAGTGCGTCGCGGGCGATTGGCCCAGCGATGTCACTGCCCCGCCTCCCACCACCTCCCCCCGCCTCCCGATCGTGCCCGCTGGCTCGCCTGCATGTGCATGGAATCGCACAGCTTCAGCAGGCAAGCCTCAGCGTCAGCGCTGTTCAGCATTGCTCCCTCCCTCTATGGCCCCAGCCTTAGAGTGAAGTCTATTGGGAAGAGGGTGAAAGAGATTGTCCTGCAGAGACTTCTCCCCATACACCTGGGGCTGCAAGAGATGGAGGCTCTGCACCTGTGAGTAATATTCAGCGTTCCAGGTCCCATTCTGATCCTATGGGGGAGACAGACTAGGTGGTGAGCTCCAAGGCTGAGCCGGAGACACTTGAAAACGAGGCTGGGAGCAGATCTGAGCGGGAGATTTAAACGTGCGTCGGTGCTGCAGGACTGTGAGTCGCCGGAGAAGCAGAGCGCAGGAATTTGAAAGTGCTCAGCCGTGAATTGCTCTAGAGAGGTCAGGACGGTCCCACAGGAGTGGATGCAAACCCCCGGGTGTGTTTTGGAAGGGGTGCCTGTCACCTGGTAAGCTCTGATCCCCTCTGAATCCCCTGTTTTGGTGAGCGGAAGCTCTTTTGGTGGTGTTATGCTATGTCTACTGGACCCGGTCAGAATAAAAGTGCTTTATTGAACAGCCTTGTCCTGTCTGGTGCTTTGATCCTGGTCTCCTGTGAAACAGATTATTTTCAGATTGTGTGTGCCCTGCGGTGAGGCTGCTGGACCTGACACCAAAGGAATCCACTGATTGAGTGCCCGTTCGATTTTTTTTTGGATATTTAAGAATCTCCACCTGAAAAGCATTTTCTTACCTGACTTAGGGCTGTTCTATACTGCGTGCGCGCAGCAGTTTTAGTTGGCTGAGGTTAGTCAGCCTTTTTATAATGGTGCCGACAGGGGAGAGGATGGAGAAAATAAAGAATTTGCGCCGCTACCGCCGCTGAAATGTATGTATATGTGTGTATGTATATGTGTGTATGTATGTATATGTATGTGTGTGTGTGTGTGTACAATGTTAATAAACAATTTATGAAAGTATTTATTTCAAAACTTATTTAAACACACACACACACAAAGCATAGACACAAAAAGTGTGCGGCACACGCACGCCCGTTCGCGCAGGCACACGGCCACACACAGTATAGTATAGAACGGCCCTTAGGCCTGCCCTGGTGTGCAGTGGTGTCATATAACAGCATAGAAGTGTTTTTCCCTGACCGAGCCTGTTTTCTCACTTACTCCATGTAAGGGGAATATTTACGTGCTTATTCACTTATGTATTGTTGCACTTTCTTATTTCATTTTTTTGAGATGGGAATTGTGTTTTTGCTCCTTGGAATTTTTTTTCTCCACTTCTCTCAAGACAAGTGAAAACCTTGTCTTTTCTATGAGCTGCATCACCTTCACCTTTAAATATATTTAAATATATTAATATTATTTATTTACTCACCTATTTCACACTAGAAATGAATTTTGGTTTGTTTCACCCCACCACAGTCACTTTAGCATGTGTGCAGTCTGGTGTCACTTTTCCAAGTCCGGTTGTGGTGAGTTCTTTGATGAGCAGGGTTGCCACCTACTATTGAAGGCTAACCCGGAGATAACGTTTTCTACATCTATCTTTTCTTATATATGTAGCCCTCAGACCACCCCCCCCCCCAGTCGCAGATCGGACCCCCTAGGGTGTACTAAGGTCTGGCTACATGTCTGAGAGTGGGGCATACCTGCTGGCAACAGGAGTCCCTGAGTCTCCCACGATGGAGTGGGGGAGGACAGGACCAGGTCTCTGGGGTGAATGCCTTCATCCTTTCTCAGTGGTGCAACGCCTCCATCTCTGTGAAGCCCCAGGGATATGGGGTGGAACCCTTACAAAGAACTTCCCACACAGGGATGAGAGATTCCAGTCTCAGTCAGTCTTTGTAAAAATCAGCAGCAGCTCTTTATTGTACACAGCAGCAGAGTAGCAGCAACAGCAGCAACACGCTGTCAACACGCAGTCAACTCCCGCCAGACTGCACACCCTCAGGATGGTCTCTGGGTACTCTCTGTGTCCCTGCCACCACCCCAATGTAATGTGATTGGTGAACCCCACATTTACACCAATGTGAGGCGGCGACGTCAGGTGTATCCTCCCAAACAGAATCGGATACAGGTACGAGTGTAGTATCAGGATACGAGCATCAAGACAAGTGGTGGGCACCGATGTTTACAGGGTACCATGCAGGTATGGACCGTACCCGGTTCTTACTCATTAAAAACCATATAGTTGACCATTGGTGGGCTGTAGGCACCTTTTCTCCCCAGGAGGTTGCTGACGAACTGGATAACCGGTATAGGGACATTGAGCAAAAGCGAATCATTCCCAAGGGTCCCGCTATACTGTATGATGATGTAGCCCCAGAGGAGACTCAGTTTTGGGTACTGCCAAGCAGGGCAGGTAACCGGAAGCTGACCAAGCTCAGCAGAGCAGACAGGGCCATAGTGGCCAGGTAGAGGCAATCCCATGGCTATGAGTTCCCCTATGTACCTGAGCCCATTATGCAAGAAATAGAGGAGCAGAGAGATACCTGGCTCCGGAAGGCTGTTATGAAATATCTTCGGACTAAGTTCGGTAGGGCGGCCTATCATAACGAAGACAAAGTATGCGATGCCATACGGGCATGGAGTGTTGGGAGGAGTATTTACATGAATAGCGTGGTGTATAGGCCGGAGTATGGGTCAGTACATCCCTATTATGTAAAAGTTACAGATCACAATGGGCGGGAAGTTAAAAAGCCTTACCCGCGCCATTACTACAAGTTATCACATTGGTGTAAATCGTGGGGTTCATCTTATGCACTACCGTACTCACGGAACCCGCTTCGGCAGTAGTATGGGACCCTCGGGCCCTACCTCTAGGTGCAGGAGAAAATTGAACAGGGTTAGGCACACGAATAACATTAGCATACGGTATCTCCCCATCACATCACTGAGTTCCCAATCCCTCCAATCCGTAGAATATTTGGGGTTCTTGCTCAGCTTATCCCCGCTAGGACCCGGTGACCTAACACGTGACAGGGCATGGGCAGTGGCCGGGGCAATGGCGCTAGGGGCGGTAACTGGGGAATCGGCAATGTCCGGTACAGTGTCTATGAGTCGGGCAATGCCACGACCAGTGGATATCTTTTGACTTGCCCTTTCCAGCGCGCTTCGTGCTCCTCTGGTAACGCCCTGGGCCTTCAGAGTTGCAAGCGCGGCTGCCATGGCAGTTCTCCTCTTTGAAAACAACACTTCCGGGCCTCTGCGCCAGTCGGACCAGGAAATGACATCATCGCTGGTGGCCGTGGAATCTCCATCTGCTCCGTGGTCTCACACTGGAAGTGCATCGAGGACCGGAAGGGGCGGTGGTGGACCATCCGGACCGCAGACGGGCAGGTAGGCTGCAAGCCTTTCTCTCTCGCCCTTTGCAGGTGCTGTCTTCGCCTGGCGTGAGTAAGGGGGTGGAGGTGTCTCCTTACAGCTCCGCTGCCGGCAGGTGATCGTTGGTTCCTCCGGAGCCATCTCGGATCCCATCTCCGCCGCACGGGGAGTCGCCACCGTCGGGGGACTTCTACGCGGCTCAGGCCGCACCAGCACTCGCCGTTGGGGGGTGTCCGGGCTCGTCTGCTCCCTCTCTTTGGTAAGTGGACCGCCATCTTTGTTACAGCTGGGGTGGTTCGCCGGTAGGCGCATCGCCACCGATGATAGGCCATCTCCTTCCTCCGAAGACGCCTTTACCGGTTCCTCCGCTTGGGAGTGACCTGGATATCTTGCCGCACCGCCAGTTGGTAGTGGTACCAAACGGGCCCGCTCCGGTACCTCCACTGCGATCGCGCTCCTCTCGGGTACATCTCTGCTTGTCTGAGCCTCGGTTCCCACCTCTGCGGTGATACAGGGAACCAGGACAGCCTTCTCCTCCGTCTCCGCCACCTCCGTTAGGGTTCCTGGAGGGGCACCCCGCGGGGTCTTGATCATAGGCCATGGCTCGACAGGCCACAAATAGAACGTGCCACATTGAGGGCATCGTGCTGTCATGCTCGGGGCCGGTCCGGGTGTCCTGCAATGCACACACAGGCACCGGAGATACTCTTGGCCGTCAACCACCACAACCAGGAAGCCTCCTGGGAACTGAAATGGGGTCATGTTCAAATCAGCCATCTTTTGCGCGGGGGTTGAACAGTTCAGTTCTGCAGCTCTTTTCTCTTCAATAGTCAGGCAGAAATGAAGTTCCTCGCTCTCACTTCCTGTCCCTCCTTTCTCCGGAGCGGACAACTCTGATTGGCTCTGGTCATGCCCCCTCCCTCTGGTGGAAACAAGAGGAGGGGCACTCTCTCGCTCTGCATGACGTGGCTTCTTCTGTCGGCCAGTCACTGCACAGGTGGGTGGGCTTTCGGCTTTTGGGCCGCTCCGCTCTTTTGGCTGGGGATCTGGGTTTGGCGCCAAACCCCTGCACATCTCTCGCCATATTTCTCTTGCAGCCTGCTTGCAACGTGGCACGTGCGCGATCTAGGCTTGGCGGGAGTCGCCATTTTGGATCGGCTGCTATCTGCTGGGCCGTGAATGATGCTGCTGTCAACATTTTTAACTCCTCCATGCCCCGCAGAGAACATGTATCTGCGGCCACCATCTTTAGTGAGCCCACTGAGCCCACAATAGCGCTACTCTCAGTGTCTACTATGTAACACGTTCCTAGACACTGACTGCTCTCTGACTGCTCTCTGACTGCTCTCTGACTGCTTTTACCCATGAATATGATGTATGGCATACCCCAGGCTAGGCAGAACTCCTTCTTGTGCACCGAACTCGCTGACGGTTCCTACAAGTACTCTGTGGTGTGCTTTGTAGGTGCTGTCTAGGGTACTGGGCATCTCCTCAGTACTGGGCGTCTCCTACTGTTGGCCACTCATAGTGCAGGCCCTGGGCCATGGTTCCTGGACTAGTTAACAGGCTAACCCCCCCAGTTGCCTCACACTATCTGCCTCAAGGGACTAGAACAGCAATAGCCATGTACCCAATTTACTACACCTTCTTAGGGCACCCAGGGCGTACTGTGCGAGAGTCCACGTTCCCCTGACTACCCCTGATGTGCATATATGCCCTACTTTCCATAGCACTTGCATGGAAGGTGCACGTAGCGCTTCCACCTCTGCTTCGCTGAAAATCTGTCCTGTTTATCTCAGCAGCGCCTCCAACTGTAGCCCCCAGGGGTGGCTCCAACTACCCATGACTTGGATCCTGGCCCAACATGCCTTCTTATAGGGTGTGTTGATTTAACTCGTCCAGACGGGGATATTTCTAGAACCGCTGAAGGAAGCCGTCATTAGACCTCTTCTAAAAAAAAAGCCTTCCATGGACCCAGATCGCATGGCTAATTACAGCCTCGTATCAAACCTTCCTGTCCTGTGGAATGTTATTGATAAAGTGGTGGCAACCCAACTGTGAAATCATGACATCTATAACCTATTCCATTCAGGCTTCAGAAGACGGCATAGTACTGAAAGAGCTCTGGTTCGTGTGCTTAATTACATTCTGAGTAGTACACAGAGACGGAGTCGACTTTTCAATATTAGCACTCCTTGACCTCTCTGCTACATTTCATACCATGGACCAACGGATCTTAATGGATCTTAATGGAGCACCTGCAGGATTTCCGTGGACTGGTTGGCACAGTTCTCAGGTGTTTCAAGTATTCTCTCGCTGGCAGGTCACAGAGAGTATTTTCAGGAGTGTACTCCCCTGCACCAGTGCCCCCAGCATGTGGAGTGACACTAGGCTTTACCTTATCTCCTATGTTATTTGCAGTGTACATGCTGCCACTGGGAGACATTATCAGCTGACATGGCCTTGGATATCCCTGCTGTGCAGATGACACTTACCTCTACTAGTCCTTTGCACTGGGTACTAAGCACCAATTACCAGTCCTTGATGGATGTGTAGCTAAGCCCCACAGTGGATGCGTCCCAGCTGGTTGAGATTGATAAGAGAGGCTCATGGTGGGAGCTTGCTGTCGGGTGACATGCCCGCAGCTAGGTCAACCAGAATTGAATTTGTTTAGTAATTATAACTGATACGACTTGGCAGGTGACTATATGTTTGTAACATGGGGGATTCAGGGCTGTGTTGTAGATGCAGACACCACATAGGCAGAATGTATGTATGTATATCTTTATTTATATAGCGCCATCCATGTACATAGCGCTAGACAGCAGTAATACACGTGACATAATAATATATCACATCATTGGATGAAGCGGCTCAGACATAAAAGTAACAGGAATTTAAGTCCCTGCCCTGAAGAGCTAACAATCTAAGTGATAAGTGGAATGCCCTTACAGAGACAGGAGGAGGGTGTTCTGGTAAGTGCGTCTGCAGGGGGCCACGGTCTGTGCATATGAGATGTATAGTATCAGCCAGAAGCTACATTTTTTATATAAGATTGAAGCAGAAGGTCTCCGGAGCTGCACCCATTACTTTTCAGCTCCAGGGACCCCCTACTTCCAGACATACTCCCCTCCGTAGGGGTTTCCAGTATCTCTGCAGCCAGGGGACTTGTGTGCCTAACTAAATGGCGGTGTTTACATATGCTGCGTCCCACGGGCCAATAGGAAGCTGTGCTGTTATCCCTTGCGGCTTCCTATTGTCCCATGGGACTCGGGGCTTTAAACCGCACAGATACCAGCACCGCTACGGAGGTACATATCTCAGAAAACAGGGGGTCCTCTGAAATGAGATTAATGGGGTTACGCTCCGAAGACCCCCTGCTTCAAGCCTATAACATAACAATATTAAAATAAAGCAAGCAATACAACCTGTAGTGCTGATTTAAACTAGCCACTCTTCAGAGCAGCCTTTATGGCAGTGCAAACATATTAACAGAACTGCCCCAAAAAACTACAAACAAAATAATGCAGCTGGTGCTACCTTCCACGTCCCCGGCTTAATTCTCTGTCCGACCCTTCTCACATACTGTAATAATGCAGCTGGTGCTACCTTCCACGTCCCCGGCTTAATGCTCTGTCCGACCCTTCTCACATACTGTAATAGTGCAGCTGGTGCTACCTTCCACGTCCCCGGCTTAATGCTCTGTCCGACCCTTCTCACATAATAATGTACCTGGTGCTACCTTCCACGTCCCCGGCTTAATGCTCTGTCCGACCCTTCTCACATAATAATGGACCTGGTGCTACCTTCCACGTCCCCGGCTTAATTCTCTGTCTGAGCCTTCTCACATAATAATGCAGCTGGCGCTACCTTCTACGTCCCCGGCTTAATGTTCTGTCCGACCCTTCTCACATAATAATGCAGCTGGCGCTACCTTTTACGTCCCCGGCTTAATGTTCTGTCCGACCCTTCTCACATAATAATGCAGCTGGTGCTACCTTCCACGTCCCCGGCTTAATGCTCTGTCTGAGCCTTCTCACATAATAATGCAGCTGGTGCTACCTTCCACGTCCCCGGCTTAATTCTCTGTCTTAGCCTTCTCACATAATAATACAGCTGGTGCTACCTTCCACGTCCCCGGCTTAATGTTCTGTCCGAGCCTTCTCACATACTGTAATAATGCAGCTGGTGCTACCTTCCACGTCCCCGGCTTAATTCTCTGTCCGACCCTTCTCACATACTAATAATGCAGCTGGTGTTACCTTCCACGTCCCCGGCTTAATGCTCTGTCTGAGCCTTCTCACATAATAATGCAGCTGGTGCTACCTTCCACGTCCCCGGCTTAATGCTCTGTCCGACCCTTCCCACATAATAATGCAGCTGGTGCTACCTTCCACGTCCCCGGCTTAATGCTCTGTCCGAGCCTTCTCACATAATAATGCAGCTGGTGCAACCTTCCACGTCCCTGGCTTAATGTTCTGTCCGACCCTTCTCACATAATAATGCAGCTGGCGCTACTTTACACGTCCCCGGCTTAATGCTCTGTCCGACCCTTCTCACATACTAATAATGCAGCTGGTGCTACCTTCCACGTCCCCGGCTTAATTCTCTGTCTGAGCCTTCTCACATAATAATGCAGCTGGTGCTACCTTCCACGTCCCCGGCTTAATTCTCTGCCCGACCCTTCTCACATAATAATGCAGCTGGCGCTACCTTCCACGTCCCCGGCTTAATGCTCTGTCCGAGCCTTCTCACATACTGTAATAATGACTCCAACCCCAACTTAATATATTCAGTAATGAACTCCAACCCCAACTCCAACCCCTGCCCCAACTTAATATATTCAGTAATGAACTCCAACTCCAACCCCAACTTAATATATTCAGTAATGAACTCCAACTCCAACCCCAACCCCAACCCCAACTTAATATATTCAGTAATGAACTCCAACCCCAACTCCAACCCCAACTTAATATATTCAGTAATGAACTCCATCCCCAACTCCAACCCCAACTTAATATATTCAGTAATGAACTCCAACCCCAACTTAATATATTCAGTAATGAACTCCAACCCCAACTCCAACCCCAACCCCAACTTAATATATTCAGTAATGAACTCCAACCCCAACCCCAACTTAATATATGCAGTAATGAACTCCAAAACCAACTTAATATATTCAGTAATGAACTCCAACCCCAACTTAATATATTGCGAGGGGACTGGGGTTTGGTTGGTGGAGCAGGAGTTGGGGTTAGGACGTGGGTGTTTCTCCAGACAGCCCGTTTTCATTATTCCTCATTATCTGAAATATGATTAAGTTGGGGCATGGGTGGGGTAGGAGTTCTCATTTAATGAATATAGATTAAGTTGTGGGTTTGGGAGTTAATTACTGAATAATTAAGTTGGGGCAAAGGGGTGGGGGGTTTGAGAGTTCATTACTGTAATATAGTTAAGTTGGGGTTTGGAGTTCATTACTGAAAATAAGATTAGGTAGCGGGGTTGGAGTTCTTTACGAATATATTAAGGTTGGGGTTGGAGTTCATTAGAAATATATTAAGTTGAGGGTTGGAGTTCATTTTACTGAATATATTATAGTTGGGGCAGGGGTGTGCGAAGGTGGTGGGGTGGAGTTTAATTACGAGAAATTATTAAGTTGGGGTTTGGAGTTCATTACTGAATATATTAAGTAGTTGAGGTGGGTGGTTGGAGTTCATTATCTGAATGATCCTTAAGTCGTGGGGTTGGGGTTGGAGTCATTACTAAAATATAAGTTGGTAGGTTGCGGAGTTGGGGTTGGAGTTCGGATTACTAGAATAATAGATTAAGTTGGGGTTTGGGGGTGGGTTGGGGGGTGGCGTCATCTACGAATATATTAAGTTGGGGTTGGGGTTGGATTGTTGGGATGGAGTTCAGTATGAATATATAAGTTGGGTGGGGTGGTGTTAGGGTTGGAGTTCATATACTGAACTATATGAAGTTTGGGATTTGGAGTTCATTACTGCCTATATAAGTTTGCGGGTTGGCGGTGGAGTTGGTCCGGTTGGAGTTCATTATGAATATATTAAGCGGTTGGGGGGGGTTGGAGTTCATTACTAGATATCGTATTAAGGTGGGTTGGGGTTTGGGTTTGGGGTTGGAGGAGTTACATACTGGAATATATATAAAGGTTGGGCGTTGGGAAGTCATACTGGAATATATTAAGATTGGGGGCAGGCGGTGGAGGGGTGGGGTTGGATTCATTACTGGAATAATATCAAGTTGGGGTTGGAGGTTCCTTAACTGAATATATACGTTGGCGGGCAGGGGTTCAGGGGTTGGAGTTCATTTAATTGAAAAATATTCATGTTCTTTGTTTGGGGTTAGGAGTTCATTAACTGAATATATTAAGTTGGGGGGGTTGGGGTTGGGCGCGGGTTGGACGTTCATTCATGATATTATTAAGTTGGGGTTGAGGGCTTTTGGTAGTTTGCCGGGTTGGAGTGTCAGTACTGGTATATACTGACGTATAAATCAGCAACAGCCTTGGTATGACTGTTAAATCAGCAAAGCACTGTGGATACGACTGTATAAATCAGCACAGCGCTGTGTATAGCTGCGTATAAATCAGCACAGCACTTGTGTGTGTACAGTACATGACGCTCGTTGGGGTGAGGCGGGGGGGATTCACACTGTTATTTTCCTGTATATATATACAGCCTATTGCATCCCACGGGTACGTTCTTTGATGTTGTATTTGCATCTATTCACAGGTTTTGGAGGCTGGCGATATAACCCACAGACTGAACTATAGCCCCGCCGTCGAGGCAAGTAAACTCCGCAGTATATAATGACACTGAGCTCCTCTGTATTCCTACAGATTCTTGCATCCTTATTATATGCACCCAGCTGCTTACGATGCTAGAGAGATTGCAGCCCCAGCAATTAAAATAAAGCTGATCACTCTCCGCGCAGGAGCAGTGGAGAGCAGCTCTCGAAGCTGATCACTTCTCCGCTCGGGAGAGCGCTCCAATGAAGCTGATCACTTCTCCGGCGCGGGAGCGGCTCCACAGAAGCTGATCACTTCTCCGGTGTGGGAGAGCGGCTCCAACATGAAGCTGATCACTTCTCTAGCGCAGGAGAGCGGCTCCAAATGAAGCTGATCACTTCTCCGGGCGGCGAGGAGAGCGGCCACATGAGACTGATCACTTCTCCGGCGCGGAGAGAGGCCACATGAAGCTGTCACTTCTCATGTGCGGGAGAGCGGCTCACACATGAAGCTGATCACTTTCCCGGAGGGGGAGAGAGGCTCCACATGAAGCTGATCACTTCTCGGCGCGGGAGAACGGCTCCACATGAGTGATCACTTTCTGGCGCGGGGAGAGCGCTCCATGTGATGCTGATCACTTCTCCGGCGCGGGAGAGCGGCTCCACATGAAGCTGATCACTTCTCCGGCCGAGGAGAGCGGCTCCACATGAGCTGATTACTTTCGGCGCGGGAGAGCGGCCCCACATGAAGCTGATCACTTCTCCGGCGCGGGAGAGCGGCTCACATGAAGCTGATCATTCTCGGCGCGGGAGGCGGAGAGGGTTCCACTGAAGCTGTCACGTCTCCAGTGCGGGAGAGCGGCTCCACATGAAGCTGATCACTCTCCAGTGCGGGAGAGCGGCTCCACATGAAGCTGATTCACTTCTCTGGGCTGAGGAGGCGGCTCCACATGAAGATGATCACTTCTCCGGCGGGGAGAGGGTCAAGGCTCCACATGAAGCTGATCACTTCTCCGGCAGGGAGAGCGGCTCCACATGAAGCTGATCACTTCTCCGGCGCGGGGAGAGCGGCTCCACATGAAGCTGATCACTTCTCCGGCGCGGAGAGCTGCTCCACATGAAGCTGATCACTTCTGGGTCGAGGAGGCGTGCTCCACATGAAGCTGATCACTTCTCAGCGCCCAGTGAGAGCGGCTCCACATGAAATGATCACTTCTCCGGCGCAGGGAGCTGCTCACAAGAAGCTGATCACTTCTCCAGTGCGGGGAGAGCGGCTCCACATGAAGCTGATCACTTCTCTGGCGTGAGGAGAGCGGGGCTCCACATGAAGCTGATCACTTCTCGGCGCGGAGAGAGCTGGCGTGGGGGGAGCGAGAGCGGTGGCTCCAACATGAAGCTGATCACTTCTCCGGCGCGGGAGAGCGGCTCCACATGAAGCTGATCACTTCTCGGCGGGAGGGGGAAGAGAGCGCTCACATGAAGCGATCAACTCCGGCGCGGGGAGAGAGCGGCTCCACATGAAGCTGATCACTTCTCCGCGCAGGGGAGGAGAGCGCTCCACATGAAGCTGATCACTTCTCGGCGGGGGGGAGGAGAGCGGCTCCACATGAAGCTGATCACTTCTCAGGCGCGGAGGCGGCTCCACATGAAGGCTGATCACTTTCCCGGCGCAGGAGAGCTGCTCCACATGAAGCTGATCACTTCTCGCGCGGGGAGCGAGGAGCGCGGCTCCACGTGAAGCTGATCACTTCTCGGCGCGGGAGAGCGGCCTACATGGAAGTGATCACTCTCCGGGCGGGAGAGGGCTCCACCGAAGAGCTGATCACTTCTCATGTGCGGAGAAGCGGCTCCACAGAAGCTGATTCACTTCTCCGGAGCGGGAGGCGTCAGAGGGCTCCTCGTGAACTGATCACTTCTCCGGCGCGGGAGAGCGGCTCCACATGAAGCTGATCACTTCTCCGGCGGGAGGAGAGCGGCTCCAGTGAAGCTGACCACTTCTACGGCGCGGGGAGAGCGGACTCACATGAAGCTGATCCTTCTCGTGCGAGGAGAGCGGCTCCACATGAAGCTGATCATTCTTCCGGAGCGGAGGAGAGCGGCTCCTGAAGCTGATACTTCAGGGGAGGGGGGAGGAGAGGGGAGGCGGCTCCTGAGGAGCGGGAGTCCACATGAGCTGATACTTTCCGGCGCGGGATGAGACGGCTTCCACTGAAGCTTGATCACTTCGGGCGGGGGAGAGGGCCCTCACATGAAGCTGATCACTTTCCGACGCGGGAGGGAGAGCGGCTCCCATGAAGCTGATCACTTCTCCGCGCAGGGAGGACGGGCTCCACATGAGCTGTATTTCGGCGCGGGGAGAGCGGCTCAACATGAAGCTGATCACTTCTCCGCCGCGGAGAGCGGCTCCACATGAAGCTGTCACTTCTCCGGCGCGGGGAGAGGCGGGCTCCACAGAAGCTGATCACTTCTCGGCGGGGAGAGCGGTCCAATGAAGTGATCACTTCTCCGGCGGGGGGTGAGAGCGGCTCACATGTAGTGATCACTTCTGCTCGCTGGGGAGAGCGGTCCACTGAAGCTGATCACTTCTCCGGCGCGCGGGGAGAGCGGCTCCACAATGAAGCTGATAACTTCTCCGCGCGGGAGAGCGGCTCCACATGAAGCTGATCACTTTCTCCGGCGCGGAGAGAGCGGCTCACAGAAGTTGATCACTTCTGCGCGGAGGGGAGAGCGGCTCACATGAAGCTGATCACTTCTCCGGCGCGGTGAGAGCGGCTCCACATGAAGCTGATCCTTCTCCGGCGTGAGGAGAGCGGCCCATGAAGCTGATCACTTCTCCGGCGCGGGGTGCGGCTCACGTGAAGCTGATATTTCCGCGCTCGGTGGGCGGAGAGGGCTTCACATGAAGCTGATGCACTTCTCGGCGCGGGGAGCGGCTCCCACAAAGCTGATCACTTCTCTGGCGCGAGGAGAGCGGCTTCACATGAAGCTGATCACTTCTCCGGCGCGGGAGAGCGGCTCCCATGAAGCTGATCACTTCTCCGGTGAGGAGAGCGGCCGCCCCGCATGAAGTTGATCATTCTCCGGCGGGGAGGCTCACATGAGCTGATCACTTCTCATGTGCAGGGAGACTGCTCCAATGAAGCTGATCACTTCTCAGGCTGCCGGGAGAAGGTCCACATGAAGCTGATCACTTCTCTGGCGCGGCGGGGGAGCGGCTCCACATGAAGCTGATCACTTCTCCGGCGTGAGGGGAGCGGCTCCCCCATGAAGTTGATCACTTCTCGGCGCGGGAGAGCGGCTCCACATGAAGCTGATCACTTCTCATGTGCAGGAGAAGTGCTCCACATGAAGTGATCACTCTCCGCGGCGGGAGAGCGGCTCCAATGAAGCTGATCACTTCTCCGGCGGGGAGGAGAGCGGCTCCACATGAAGTGATCACTCTCCGGAGTGGGGAGAGCGGGCTCCCAATGAAGTGATCACTTCTCGGCCGGCGGGACGGGAGAGAGCGGCTCCACATGAGCTGATCACTTCTCATGTGCAGGAGAGCTGGCTCCACATGAAGCTGATCACTTCTCCGGGCGCGGGGGAGAGCGGCTCCACATGAAGCTGATCACTTCTCCGGCGGGGGAGAGCGGCTCCACATGAAGCTGATCACTTCTCCTGGCGGGAGAGAGCGGGCTCCACATGAAGCTGATCACTTCTCCGGCCGCGGGAGAGCGGCTCCCATTAAAGCTGATCACTTCTCTGGCGCGGGGGGAGGCGGCTCCACATGAAGCTGTCACTTCTCAGTGGCGGAGAGCGGCTCCCCATGAAGCTGATCCTTCTCCGGCAGGGCGGGAGAGCGGCTCCCAGAAAGCTGATCACTTCTCCGCGCGGGAGAGCGGCTCCACATGAAGCTGATCACTTCTCCGCGGGGGGGAGAGCGGCTCCACATGAAGCTGATCACTTCGGCGCGGGGAGAAGCGGGCCCACATGAAGCTGATACACTTCTCCGGCGCGGGAGGAGAGCGGCTCCACATGAAGCTGATCCTCCCGGCTGCGGGAGGAGGCTTCCAATGAAGCTGATCACTTCTTCCGCGCGGGAGAGCGGCTCCACATGAAGCTGATCACTTCACCGGGAGGGTCCTCCCGCGCATGATTTGCGATGCGCGGATGAATCTACCGAGAGACGGGGCTCCACATGAAGGGATCACTTCTCTCGCGGGGGAGAGGGTGTGAAGTGAAGCGGGCTCCTGCAGAGAGAGGCTCACATGAAGCTGATCACTTCTCCGGCGCGGGAGAGCGGCTCCACATGAAGGATCACTCTCCGGCTCGAGGAGAGCGGCTCCACAGAAGCTGATCACTCTCCGGCGCGGGGGAGGGAGAGAGAGCGGACTCACATAGAAGCTTGATCACTCTCCGCACGCGTGAGAGGGAGAGCGGACTCCCATGAAGCTGATCACCGTTCCTCGGGGGGCGAGAGCGGCTCTCCACATGAAGCCTGATCATTCTCCGCGCGCGAGGAGACGCGGTCCACCATGAAGGACACTTCTCGGCGCGGCCGTGTAGAGAGCGGTCTCAATGAAGGGCTGATCACTTCTCCGGGCACGGAGAGCGGCTCTCCATGAAGCGATCCCCACCCCCCCCCCCCCCACACTCTCCTGCGGGGATGAGGAGAGCGGCTCCACATGAAGCTGATCACTTCTCCGGCGCGGGAGAGCGGCTCCACATGAAGCTGATCACTTCTCCGGCGCGAGGAGAGCGGCTCCACATGAAGCTGATCACTTCTCCGGCGCGGGAGAGCGGCTCCACAGCGTATAGGGGGTTTGAACTCTATCTCCTTAGGTAAGTTTCTAAGAGCTCGGGTGTGGTCTTGCGGTGATCTCGACCCCCCTTCCGGAATTACCGCACGGCTGAGCCCTCCTGCGGAGAAGTTAAGGTCCATATTTACTATATGGGGTTCTGTCATAAGACAGGCGTGGCCAACTCCAGGCAAAAAGAGCTACCAACAGGTCAGGTTTTCGGGATATCCCTGCTTCAGCACAGGTGGTTCAATCAACGGCTGTCCTCAAGCCAACTCCGGTCCTCAAGGGCCCCCAACAGATGAGGTTTTAGGATATCCCTGCTTCAGCACAGGTGGCTCAACCAGTGGCTCAGCCTTGGCGGGAGGGGGGAGAGTGAGAGGGGGTGAGTGAGGAAGAGGGTGTGAGACGGAGGGGAGACAAATGCAGCCTTGAATGTATTAGCCTGTCCACTTAATGTAACGATGTATTTGTAACCATGTATCTGTCATCCTCACTCTGTGCGCAGGACGTACCTCATAACGACAGGTAACGCTCAGTGTATTACTTCCCGGGAAAACGTTTTATAATAAATAAATAGGGAGACTTCCCCAGGAAGGCGCCCAGCGCGTTCCGTGAGCCTTATCATTACAATGAATATACAATATCACTGTCACCAGCATGTGGCTGAAGATTACATTTATAAAGCACATCTGTCCGAGTGGATATCCTGCTAGGAGAGGAATACATTGGCACTTGTATAATAAAGCATTTTTTTTGTATCGTTGGACCTCCTTAGGGTTTCATTGAATATTTCTCTGCACTTTCCATGATTCATTTCTAATTGCTCCTCACTATGTCCCCTGTGGAAATACCTATTAACACCGCCGCTGCCTGAGGGAATAATAAGGCACTGCTGGCCCCTCTGGTTTAACGCAGCGGTGGGCAACTCCAGTCCTCCAGGGCCATGGGTAGGTCAGATTGTCAGGATATCCCTGCTTCAGCACAGGTGGCTCAATCAGTGGCTCACGTGACGTGGGAGCTTCAAACTTGAAAGCTCTGCTTGCTGAGCCGGAGCCCCTAGCGGCACCTACTTTGGAGGTAAGTATCTCCGGAAGCAGGGGGTCCCGGAGCTGAGGGGTTAACTCCGGAGACCCCCTGCGTCACTTCCACATCAATTAAAAACCTTTAATAAAATATCACCGTCTTTGTTCCTTTTAAAGTCAATGGGAGTTTTCGGACGATAACGGTGTTGAGTAAGTCCCTTAGATTGTCAGCTCTTCGGCACAGGTCTCCCTCTGCTCTATGTTATCATTCACTTGCTACAATTATCCCCACTATTTGTACTTATTTTCCTTGTATTGGAGTTTTGCGCCGCGCTGCTACAGTATATACATAAAATGATACATACATGGAAGATATCAGATGGGTACTGAGAGTTTTCCGTGTGTATTCTGCGTGAGGCAGTAGGGTAATTCTGCCACTTCTTTACCCACCATAAACATATATTAGTAGACTTTTAATATATAATATATTGAGATTAGCACCCCTCCATTCTGCGACCTGCCTTCTGCTTTCACTGACAGTTGCCAAGTTTATCTATTTATCTCATTTGAGAAGACAGTCGTTACAGGATGAAACGGCTATAATACAGCAAAGCAGGAAGGGTACACTGTACACTGGCGACACACTTTATTCGAGCTCGGCTAGTCCCACGAATTCGGGTATACCCGGGTGTATTGAGGTTTGTGATTGTTTTCTGCCCGAGTGCATTGGGTTATTTTCCAGGCAGGGATTGAAGCATTTTATTCCCGCTGGCTGCAATACTGCACAGTATATATATATACTGCATTACAATTCATGAATTTATGCCATCTGGTAGACACGCGAAGCATTGCAGCCTATTAAATCCTAATCATTATCATTTAACAGATCAGCCGCCCGTCAGCCAGGCATGAACCCAGGCTGGGAAGGCAAACGCAACGGGGCTTGTCAGAGGTGAGGAGCGGCGCATTCCAGGTATCTGCCAGGTACATACTGGGTATTTGCTCGAATAAAGTGTGTCGGTGCAGTACATTGTTTTATTTCTTGAATAGGATGTAGGTTTTTACAAACAAAAAGATAGTACCAGCACTCTCTGTCTCACAGCTATAGATATAGGCAAATACCAGTGTAGGGAATATGAATAATTTAATGACACTAATAATAAATTGAAAATATAGCAACAATAGCCAATACGCCAATGCAAGAATAAATATCACCATAGAGAAAATCAAAAATTAAAGGGGGTAGAGGGGAAAGAAAGAAAAGGGGAAAAAAACATGAAAGAAAAGGAAAAAATCACAAAAATGGAAAAAGGAAAGCAAACTAGGGGGGCGACGTTTCGAGGGGTGACCTCTTCATCTGGCCCATTCCCCCTGGTCCCAAAGGGTCCCAGAGGTACTTCCCTAAGCCTTCCCTCCCCAATGTCAAATAAGCCCACACTCAGCTAATGATATAAATCTAAAGTCTAGAGAGGGCAAATCACATAAGCAGATATCAAATATCAAACAATAAATGTAAATACAAGAGTATTGTCAAAGACACAGAACATATGCAGATATCAGATGTCAATCAGTGAACAATTATAAGCAAACCCTCTATCAACAGCTCCTGGTGCCCTGTCGAGTGCTTGCCCAAGCACACTGGGTGGTATATAAAGATGTACAGTGCATCCAGTGCATCCAGTACATACAGTGCATACAGTGCATACAGTGCATACAGTGCATCCAGTACATCCAGTGCATACAGTGCATACAGTGCATCCAGTGCATCCAGTGCATACAGTGCATACAGTGCATACAGTACATACAGTGCATACAGTGCATACAGTACATACAGAGCATACAGTGCATACAGAGCATACAGTACATCAGATTTTTCTAAGGAAGTCAAGTGCACGGATCTGGGTTTTATTTCTTTTTTTATTACTGTTTTTATTACATTTAGCACATGGAAAGAAATCATTTAATATTCTTCAATATTAGACTAGAATAATGTATGTATATCTTTATTGATATAGCGCCATTACTGTACATAGCGCGTCACAGCAGTAATACACGTGACAATCATATAAATAACAAATAATACAAATAACACATAGAGGGAATAAGCGCTTCAGACATAAAAGTAACATTTAGGAAAAGGAGTCCCTGCCCTGAAGAGCTTAAATAACAGTTATTATACTATATATACTATTATATAATAGATATTTAAAGAAACCATATAAAGTATAGTAACTCACCACCTATATAACTCTATATAACCATTCCCACCATGGCTAGCTCAGATAAACGTAGGTTAAATAAACTGGCATTAGCCTTGTGCTTATCTTTTTATTCTGCCTGTGTTATCAGCAGGGGGGGTTTGTCCTAATGCTGCTTTTCTCATTACTTTTTGATATATTACTGCACAGTATAAATAATTAAGTGCGAACATAACTTTTTCTCTCTCTCGGATTGCTCATAAACGCGACCCGGGGTACCTGGGCATTTCCATTAGGAGACGTGCATGGTAAATGATGCTTTTAAAACTAATTTTCACTGAAAACAGCCACTTTGGCATCTTGACGTACGAGGCGCGCTTGACACAGGCATGGCTCTCACGGCTGGGAAATGAAGCCAGGAGAAGTCAGTTGGAAACAAAGCCGGAGCGATTCCAACCTCATTTCCGTGCTTTGAATGGCACTGTGTTAAAGCGTAAAGACAGGCATTAGCGGGGAGCGCAGGAGGCTTGCTGAGATAATCAGGGTTTGCCTTCTCTGGCGGAAGCAGAGCGGCGCAGGAGAAAGCAGCCCTCGCCGCGGGGGTACGCCCCGCTGATATGCAATGAGCAAGGTTACCCATTTCTCATGGAGTGACTAAACATGCCAGCCGGGTCCTCTCTCATAGCTAAACCCGGCACCCCCCTTATTGTGTTACGAGGTGAGAGGCAATCCCAGCGGCGCGTAAAAACACTTTTTTTTTTGTTCTTTTAATATACGCAGCCTTTGATTACCTTTTATTGAAAATGAATTACCTAAGCTGCCGATAGATTAGTTCTCCCGTGATCGGTCAGCAAAGATCCTGCTTCCCAGGGTTCATTTAAAGGGCACCTCTCAGTTTCAATCAATCCTTCAGTCAGTGTAAAGCTGGGTCCCCGGTGGCCGCGGCTGCGCACGCGATGGCGTCCGCACCGCAAACACGGCACAGCCCTCTATGAGGGAGGCCCCAGTCGGTGTGTACGCGCGCAAGCCGCGATGCGCGGTCGCCATGGCCAAAAGACAAGATTTTTGTCTTTTTTGGCGCGTCGCTGAGCATTGGCCACGTCACGGCCGCGGTTCAGCCAATGAGGGCTAACCAGCCACGTGATGTCATTTGACGCTGGAGAAAAGGAAAGGGGTGGGGGGCGCGAGCAGGGGGAGAGCAGGTAGGGGGGCGCATGGGGAAAAAAGTTTGCGGACCCCCCTGTTAAAGCAGCAAAATGTGAAAAATCCTATGGGGTTTTTTTTTTTGTTTTTGTTTTTTTTTTTAACAAATCATTCCTGGAGTATCAGATAACACTGTGTGCATTATTTATTTATTTTTAATTCCTAATGTCATTTTTAATGAATTTTTTGGTTGATACGGCAACCATTTAGAAAGTCATATCTGCTGCCTATTTCGAAACAGGCTCTGACACACACCTTTTTGAGCTCTGCACTTTGGCAACAAAGTATCACAAACAGATCTGTTGCTGTGTTCCAAACAGCACATTGTCTATTACTCTTGAAGTTGTAACAATGTATTACACGTAGTAATATTGTTACATATCATCTGTGGATAGGAACATTGGCAGAGAGGCAGGCAGGATCACACACAATTGTGATAGTGTGTGAGAAACCCATATCCGCATTAAGTCCTCTTGTTTTGGTGTCAGAGTCTTATCATTCTGAGTTCAAATGTTTTCCGTTCTTGGTGCGTTTAAACATTCCATTTATGGAATGATCTGGTTGTGAGAAATGATGTCCCACAGGTGAGCAGTATCTTCCTTCTTCGTGATGGAGTATGGAGTGTCTGTGCATATTCATTCTGCCTTGTAGTTTTTGGCTGGTTTCCCCAAAGTAGCATCCTTGGTCACATTTGTTGCATTGAATCATATAAACCACATTCCTGGATGTGCAGCAGTATGATCCTTTAACATTGAGTGTTCCATGGTTGTGACTGGCTGTGGGATCTTGGTATATATGTTTGCAGAGTTTGCAGCGTTTGTTGTTGCACGGTTTTGTGCCATTATCAGTGTCTTTAAGTTCTTTATAAAGTTTTCTGTTGATTAATTTCTGTTTGAGGTTTGGAGGTTGCCGGAACGCAAGAATGGGAGGTTTGGGAAAGATTTCTTTTAATGTCACATTGTGACGGGAGGGGGTAACCAGGCTATAAAATAAAGGTCAAGCCCGTTTTGGTTACCCCTGCTCCGTGTATAAGGGTCCAAGAGAGTTAGCTCTTGGGCCCAGTAACATTGTATGATCACATTGAACTGTACGTAATAAAACCATTTTTGTGTTTTTCCCTTTCCGGGCATGCAAGCTAGCAGGGATTGCTAGGGTGGGAGTTTCAAGGGGGGTTTGCGGAGGCACCATTGACAGAATGTGCCTAGGAGGTTGGGGTCCGGAGTTGTCGGTTCCCCAATAAATGTACCCAGGAATCATGGCTAATTTTCGGATACATGTAGGTACATTGTCCCAGCAATACCTCCCGTTGAAAACATAAGCACGACTCACCATTACGGTACCCTGCTTCAGCACAGCCCAGAAAGGAGAATGAGGCACAGGGATAAACATGTATTCCTGTAGCTGAGGGAATCCCTGAGTTAAGGGGGGTACCCCAGCTAGTGCCAAGGTGACCCACAACCAGTATAGGGTTTGTCTGTATTTTGTGTTTCACTGTGTGTAAGCAAATTTATGGCGATAAAATTACAATTTATTTCTCTATCTTGTTTTGCTCAATGAAGATAAAAAGGTGTTTTGCTCCATCCTGGTAAAAAGGTGTAAGTAACCTGGTCTCCCGTGACAGGCTTATTTACTGGTAGCAGAGGTGGGATCATTGAGCTTTATGCTATAAAGTCCTGCAGGGATTTGTAGCATAAAGAAGATCTCGTAGATTGCAAGCTCTCAAAACAAGTAGTGACTTACACACGTTACACAAAGCAGGAAAAGCGCAGGTTTCTCTTGTCACTTTAAGTTTAGTGCCACCAGGCGACGATGGATAAATGTTCAGGTCGGTGCTTTTAGTGCAGATGTAATAGTTCTTGTCATAGTCTTTGGCCTGTATCCCTTCTGTCTGAACGATTCGTTCAGGGTTATGAGATGTCTGTTTCTGTTTTCAGTGACCGAGCATATGCGGTGGTATCTTATAGCCTATATGATACCTTGTTTGTATGAGTGGGATGGAAGCTGGAGTTGTGGAGGTAACTGCATCTGTCTGTTGGTTTCTTGTATACAGATGTGTGTAGTTTGCAACAATTCCACGAGTCCCTGAACTCATTCCATCCATCAAAAAACTCAAAATGGATTATTCAGCAACCCTAGTAATCTTTCTAGATACAACAGTAACACTGAAAAATGGCAAACTACACACATCTGTATACAAGAAACCCATAGACAGATGCAGTTACCTCCACAACTCCAGCTTCCATCCCCCATCCCACTCATACAAACAAGGTATCATACACAGCCAGGCTATAAGATACCACCGCATATGCTCTGACACTGAAGACAGAAACAGGCATCTCACAACCCTGACGAATCGTTCAGACAGAAGGGATACAAGCTAAATGCTATTGCAAGAACTATTGTCACGGCTAATATATATATTAAACTTAGAAAGTTAGATCCGTGTTCACCTCTTCAGATGAAAACAATACAGAAATAGAAGATATCCCCGGCACTTCAAGGTTAGAAAAACAGAAGGATACATTTATGACCTCATAAAATACAAAAAAAAAAAGTGTGGAATATATATATACAGTGTTCGACAAACCTATACATTTGCACGCCCCGGGCGAGTGGATTTAACATCGTGGTGAGCTCCTATTGGCCCAAGCAGCACACGTGTGGTACTAGGTGGCGAGTAGATTTTTTTGTTCGGCGAGTAGATTTTTTGGTGATTTGTCGACCACTGTATATATATATATCTTATACATATACTGTACAAAAATAACAAAGGATAGGTGCACCATAAATATGCACAAATGTATTTTAATGTAAACGACTCGGCGTCTCCCTTCTGGAGCCTTTATCAAGAGGGCGGCCGCAACACTGTAAAATCCTTTTTTTGTATATTTCTGATGTGCCTATCCCTTTGTTATTTTATACAGTAATATATATATAATCTCTATGCAGTGGCATTGTATGAAGCTTTACCCAGCACCTCTGCTATATAACCTTCTTGGAGTGCATAATCCCCATAATAATTTCCGATTTCCAGCTCCTGATGTTTGCCCAACTTGAAATGAATTCTTCCCCACTCCGAGCCTTTTCATTTATATTTGCTGACTACATGTCATGCATTTTGAACAAACCTGTGAGCAGACGACAGTGCTCTCTGTATGTTATTAATATACTGTATAATGCGGCATACCCGGATTTCACTGACATTTTGACTTTTGGATTATGGATTAAATGTATGATCCGCTAAGAAAAATGAAGGTGTTAAAAAGGCACAGTTATAAAAAAAAAACCCAGAGAAAGAAAAATGTACAGATAAAGCCCGTTCCCCCAGCAAAGATCTAAAGCGCCATCAACACAAGATTTGTGTCAGCGGTATCTGTTGTAGGCTTCCTGTCAAGTTTGAGATAATGGTCAGAATTACACACTGTTTGGCTTGAGATACAGATATGTCCATAAGAATTACTGCTATCCTTCGGTCAGCTTTCTTCATCATAGGTTTGTCATTTTCCTGTAATGTTCTTAAAGCCGCATATTTCTCAAACAATAACACTTCAACAGTAACTTTAGGGGTGTGAGCGGTTAGGGAAGGGGGATAACTTTAGGGGTTTAGTGGTTAGGGAAGGGGGATAACTTTAGGGGTTTTAGCGGTTAGGGTAGGGGTTTAACTATAGGAGTTTTAGGGTAAGGGTTAAGGTTTAGGGTAGGGGTAGCATTAGTTATTAGGGGTTAAGATTAGGTTTTTTTAGGATAAGGGCTAAGGTTAGTGAGTTACCATAACGGCGAAGCTGCCTGTGGCAGAAGATTCCTGCGGCGAGGTCACTGGCGGTAAAATGACGGTGGCGAGAACTGCGGCGACCAAATGTACTAGACCGGGTAACAAGTATGTTTCTTTGGTATGGTCGATCTGTTCTGGGAGCATCACAGAAAAACATTTTTATTAATAATGGATCGGCAGAGTTTAAATTGTTCAATGTGTATAGAAGAAGAAGAGTCACCAAATTCAGCATTCTCCCCACACATTACTACAATGTCCTCCTCACTATCATCCGGAGTAATACTCCGCGGCCCTAGGCAGGACCAAAACGGTGCGGCCGCAGCCTTGGCGCCACTCCACAGCAGGCTCGTGAAAGTAATTTCCGTAGCATGCTCTTCACCCGCACACACGCCATGTGCGCTCTCTCCATTAGCCTCCGTCCGCCATCTTGGACCTTCCGCACCACGCGGATCCTCCATTCTTGCGGTCGCCATTCTTTCACTGTACTTAGGATTATTGTACATGGAGCTCCTCTCTGCGGGGCAGCTACCACACTGGTACAATAAAGATTGCCTTGATGCACCACCTTATGTACCTAATGTAGGCTGGACTCGTGTTTGTACTACCTCAGGCTAGGCTCACTCTCTCAGTGTCTGCTGTATCTCCTTCCTCCCAGTCTGTGCTCCCTTCGGTAAGTGGTCTGGAATGGGCTAGAGTACTCTGGCTCTTCCATGCAGTACTTGGGCATCTACCTACTGTTGGCTAGCCTAGCGCAGACCCTCTCCAGAATTCCTGACCACGTTAACAGGCTATCCCTTTAGGCATCCTACCAACTAGCACTGCCTCAAGGTGACTAGGACAGCTATAGCCCGGCTCCAAACCCCCAACTCCTTTCAGGCCCCTAGGTCGTCCCTGCGAACTGACAAACTCCATCAGCCCCCTGACTACCCCTAGGTCCGTTCCAACGCAGCACAAAGTGGCAGCAGACACTCTCCCTGTTTCCAAGTGACCTAGCAAAAGCCTGTCCTGTTGACAGGTATCTCAGCAGCGCCTCCAAATGTAACGGATTTTCTGGCCTGGCCTGACACACCCAATCTCATATTGGCCCCTGTGGTCTAACCAGCCCCCATTACAGTGTAGTGTCTGGTGGTGCACCTGTTGGCAACAGGACTCCTGAGTCTCCCGCATGATGTGGTGTGGGGATTGCCAACCCAGACAGGCAGCTGAGGTAGTGTGCTTGAGTCTTACCTATATCCAGTGCAGCGCCTCCACCTCATCAGGATCCCAGCGTCCGCTTGTGGATGGTCCTGGTGAGGAACTCCTCCGTGGTGCACTCCTCTGTGTAATCACTCCACACTTACACACGAGGGTATGATTTAACAGGATCATCTTTATTGACTTGCGGCGGGCCAGCTGCCCCTCACAGTGATTGTACTCAGCCGCTCATGTTCACCGCACTTCCCTTTGATAGGTGTCCTTCCCCAAATTGGTGGATTCCCTATCTCCCCTTAGGGAGATAGCCCCTGTGCCAGGTCCCTGGTCACAGTCTCATAAGCTGTCTCCTCCCAAGCCTGCACTCAGACTTGCTCCTACTACAACCAACCAACTGAACTCTACTGATGATCTAACTTTTTGAGCAGTGCTGTGCCTTATGTATCCTCTGGGGGCTGGCACAACTCTGACATCACTAATCATGGATTCAGAACATGTGACCACTCCCATCCATACATAGGGCACCTCACCAGGGTGTGAGGGCAAACCTCCATAATTACTGCTGGCATGCCCATAACTTACCGGGCCTTACTGTCAGCAGGAGAGATGACTGTAGCCATTTTACAGCATGGTTACAATAGAAACATAGAATTTGTTCTAGCTTCTCCTGTACCTTGTTGAAAAAAAAAAAATATATATTTATTTATAGAAACTCATCGCATGTCCTTTGTCGGCGATACTGCTGTCACGTTCCCATACACTTGTAGTCTTGGTTCAATCACGTGTATCACGTTTGAATGAATTAATTTTCTTTGTAAGGCCTATTTCTTCTACAGTGACTGAAAGTTCTTGTAACAAACCTAGTTTTGTACAGTGGATTAACCCCTTGAGTTCCCCCGTGGCGTTGCTACCTTTTCGTGGTCTAGCTGCGTCACAGGCTTTTTTTCCTCGTTTGGTAGTGGAAATCGGGTTTGGCGCTGAGGTGACCAGGGGCGAGAAACAGAAGAGGAGACTCCCCTTCTCCTGTTCGCGTCAGTGACGCCATAATCCTGTCCCGTGGAGGCATGTAAAGTAACATTAAGGGGTAACGTTTGCTTACACTAAAAACAGAGCGAGAACCTAAACTTATGAGTTAGAACAGGGGTGGCCAACTCCAGTCTCCAAGGGCCACCAAACAGATCAGGTGTTAAGGATATCCCTGCTTCAGCGCAGGTGGCTCAGTCAAAGACTGAGACTGTTTCTCAGTCAAAGACTGAGCCACTGATTGAGCCACCTGTGATGAAGCAGGGATATCCTTAAAACCTGACCCTTGAGGACTGTAGTGGAGACTGGGGTGGCCCCTGAGGACTGTAGTTGGGTGACTGGGGTGGCCCCTGAGGACTGGAGTTGGGTGACTGAGGTGGCCCCTGAGGACTGGAGTTGGGTGACTGGGGTGGCCACTGAGGACTGGAGTTGGGTGACTGGAGTGGAGACGGGAGTGGCCCCAGAGAACTGGAGTTGGGTGAGTGGAGACGGGGGTGCCCCCTGAGGACTGGAGTTGGGTGACTGGGGTGGCCCCTGAGGACTGGAGTTGGGTGACTGGGGTGGCCCCTGAGGACTGGAGTTGGGTGACTGGGGTGGCCCCTGAGGACTGGATGGCCACCCCTGAGTTAGAAAATTGACTGGTAATTGCTGAGTATAAAATGAAATCTCATAATCCTCAATCCCAAACATGACTAATTCCACGTATTATCTGTTTGTGTTTTAAAAATGTTATATTGATTTTCTGTCTCCTGATTTTTCTTCAGCACATTAAATAACACACATTGAACCTTATCCGCAGGTCACTGCAGATCGGGCATTTCTGCTGCATGTCGTCCGTGAGATACGAGCGCCAACAGCAAAGTTCGATTTGTCTATTCTATGATACCCAAAGAGTTCTCCACTTCCATGTCAGAGGGCCTTGTGAGCACATGAACTCTCCCGTAACACGCACACGGTCACAACCCATCGCTCTTCCATTCTCATGGTGTCCACCGCTCCAGGAGAATGGTGAACACATGGCGGTCTCGAGAAATCGTTAAGACCCCTGGCATCCCAGCCCATCATAAGGGCACCCTAAGGGTTAAGGCCTATATTTAGTAAGCACAGCTATTCCTGGTGACACATACCAGTGCCGGCAGACCCCTGTCCCGGAACTTGGTTTGTGGGGGGTTCTGCTAAACAGAGCTTGGTCCATTCATTTGGAAATATTGTTTTTATTTATGCATATGTAACGGGTATTCCCCCACCCAATCGCAGATTATAGTGTGGGTGCGGAGAACATACAGTGTTACCCGGTGTGTGGTGCTTTACCTGTTGGCTCACAGGAGGGCTGAGCTTCCGCCACGGGGAACCTGGGGCAATTATGATACTATGAGTAACCACTTACTCGGTGCAGCGCCTCCACCTGCGATGGTTCCTAGCAGAGCAGGAATTGTTCCTCGCAGGACCTCATACAATAACCATATACACGATATGTGAGATAACCAAATACCTTTTACTTGTGAACAGCATACAACATATATATTATCACACTAGATAACGGGTGTCCCTCTCTAGAGGAGACACTAACCACTGTGTCTCTCACAACGCTAACGCTATCTTGCGCCACGGCGGACGCCAACACTTTATGCGCCACGGCGGACGCCAACACTTTATGCGCCACGGCGGACGCTAACACTTTATGCACTCCAGTGCTCGGACCTGCAACGGGCTTCACAAAGGGTCAAGGCGAGCTCCTGCACGATATCCGTGATCCACCGTAGGATGATCCATCAGGGGCGATCCCACCCTGAAAATAGTCCAGCTCTCTCCCAGCAAGACACGCAATGTTCTTTGTTCCCTACTATCAAATAGCTAATGGGGCAAAGTCCCTAACCTAGGGCCTGTCCCTACAACACTCCACTAGGGTGACTCAGGGCTATCTGGGGCCTAGGGGGATTGCTGGCCTAGTGCAGGGAGTCACTGACTCCGGCACCCTACCTCCTTCCCCTAGCTGCTCCGGTCACCAACTAACGTGCTGCCAGCCTGCGAAATGTATCTAAATCTCCCTTGCAGGGAGATTCTTCAGCCCTATTGGCTCCCTGGCGTCACGTGGGGCGCTGCTGAGGCTCATGGGACTTGTAGTCCCTTCCAAGAGCCTTCCCTGGTAGGTTAGGGTTCCCGCGCTTGTCCTGCGCATGCGCGAACCTCCCTGCCTGTCCCCGCGCCGAAATCCCTTCTGCGCATGCGTGCGCAATCCCCTATGACACGACCGAGCCCTGACAACGCGTCCGCACGCGTTCCTGGCAACCGGCCGCCTGCACAAGAGCCGCACACGCCCCTGCACCTCCCTACGAGCGGCTCTAACCTCCCTACCGCCGCGGTGAGTGTCCCGAGGGGGGGGGGGGACCTGGCTACATATATAATAGTAATGCATTAATAATTAATAATAATAATTAATAACGACACCCCACTGTCATTGTGGTCCTGACTGTATTCTGATTTGCATCTAAAGATCCTAAAATAGCGGGCGCTTTCCAATTCCGTTTAAAATGGTGGTTGTAGTCACTTTGCAAGCCGCGGAGCAGAAAACCCAGCAGAAAACACTCTTTAAACTTCAATAAGAACCAGGTTCCTGTTACACTCCCAAAATATATCACTGGCCAGACAGGCGTTTTAAGTCCTTTTGATAGTGTGGACGTAATGTGCAATGTTTCAGGGAGATCCCTCAGGTGGAAATAAATGCAAGACTTGTGTATTATTTCCACACTATTAAAATGACTATCTGACTGCTTATTTGCTGCAGGACCCTGTGACTGATTTGCAACCACCAGCAACTTCGCAATGCAGAATCTTCTACTTTCCTGGTGCCTGAGGCATAATGAGACAGTGATCTTCCCAAGGTCACAAAGAGCTAACACCGGGTGTGGGGTCCTGCTGCTTCACACTCAACGTCGAGTCAGTGTCTTTACCCACTGAGCCGCTCCTGTACGTTGCCCAGAATCTTTAACCAGCATATGACACATGTTATTGGGATGAATAACGGGGTTTTTGGGAGCCCTTGGAGAACATGGACACGCACATGGTTAAATTATAGTTTAATAGTTACATAGTACAGTAGATGAGGTTGAAAAGAGACATATGCCCATCAAGTTTGACCTATGCTAAAGTTATATGACAGATACTTTATCCTATATCCGTACTTACAGTATATTGATCCAGAGGAAGGAAAACACAAACCCCAGTAACATATCATCTAATGATATCTCATAAGGGGAAAAATAAATTCCTTCCTGAGTCTAAATATTGGCAATCAGATTACACCCTGGATCAACATTCTTCCCATGTTTACTTATTTGGTATATCCCTGTATACCTTTCCTTTCTAAAAAGATGTCCAACCTTTTTTGAACAAATCTATTGTATCTGCCATCACAGTCTCCATGGGTAATGAATTCCACATTGTAACTGCCCTTACTGCAAAGAACCCTTTCCTTTGTTGCTGGTGAAATCTCCTTTCCTCCAACCTTAAGGGATGACCCAGAGTCTTTTGTACTGCCCTTAGGATGAATAGTTCTTTTGAAAGCTCCTTGTATTGTCCCCAAGTATAGTTGTCTATAGTTATCATATCCCCTCTTAGACGCCACTTTTCTAATGTAAACAAATCTAATTTAGCTAGCTTCTCCTCATAAATCAGACCTTCCACCCCATTTATTAATTTGGTGGCTTTTCTGTAGTTCCATAATGTATTTTGTTAGGAGTGGTATCCACAATTGTACTCCATATTCAAGGTGTGGTCTTACTAATGATTTATAGAGGGGCATAATTATGTTTACTTCCCTTCCATCCATTGCCCGCTTAATGCAAGATAAGATCTTGTTTGCCTTTGCAACTACTGCATGACATTGAGCACTATTGCTAAGCCTGCTGTCTGCAAGCACTCCTAAATCCTTCTCCAGCAAGGATTCCCCCAATATATCCCCATTTAACTTGTAAGTTGCCTGTTTATCCTTGTTTCCCAAATGCACAAACTTACATTTCTCTGTATTAACCCTCATCTGCCATTTACCTGCCAAAGTTTCCAGTCTCCAAGTCCTTCTGAAGAGAAATTACATTCTACTACCTGACACAATTTAGTGTCACCAGCAAAGATGGAGATTTTGCTCTCTGTTCCAACCTGAAGGTCATTAATAAATGAGTTTCTTGTGTGTTTCTTATCTTTGCTTGTCATCACATCACAGAAATTACACCGCTGAATATATCTGAGTTTAGAGGCCAACCAATAAAAACAGACAATCACACGCTGCGCGTCTAATTAGTGATGTTTTTTCCAGGAAAAATTGAGGAAAATGCTAAGAAAAGAAACATTACATTTTATCTAATTAATTACAATTTTAAGAAAATCCCAATTGCAACAAGGAAGTGGGACTGATAAAACCTGGGGGCATATTACTAAGTGGTGCTATGACATTACAGGCACCCTGAAGCCAATTCTCTTCATTGTAGGGTGCAGTATGGCTCAGCGCTGCTTAGAATAATGGTCCTGAGTGCTCTCCCGTAGTATCCATCACAATGCCTAACCCAAAACAATTCATAATCACCCACTCCCTGCAGCACACAGTACGCCCCACTCCCTGCAGCACACAGTACCCCCCCACTCCCTGCAGCACATAGCATCCCCCACTCCCTGCAGCACAGTACCCCCCACTCCCTGCAGCACAGTGCATCCCCCACTCCCTGCAGCACAGCACCCCCCACTCCCTGCAGCACACAGTACGCTCCACTCCCTGCAGCACACAGTACCCCCCCACTCCCTGCAGCATATAGTACCCCCCTTTCCCTGCAGAACACAGTATCCCCCACTCCATGCAGCACACAGCCACTCCCTGCAGCACAGGATCCACCACTCCCTGCAGCACAGTTACTCTCTGCAGCACAAAGCATCTGCCACTCCCTGCAGCACACAGCATCCTCCACTCCCTGCAGCACAGTGCATCCCCCACTCCCTGCAGCACACAGTACTCTCCACTCCCTGCAGCACACAGTACCCCCCACTCCCTGCAGCACACAGTACCCCCCACTCCCTGCAGCATATAGTACCCCCCTTTCCCTGCAGAACACAGTATCCCCCACTCCATGCAGCACACAGCCACTCCCTGCAGCACAGGATCCCCCACTCCCTGCAGCACAGCTACTCTGCAGCACAAAGCATCTGCCACTCCCTGCAGCACACAGCATCCTCCACTCCCTGCAGCACACATTATCCTCCACTCCCTGCAGCACACATTATCCCCCACTCCCTGCAGCATACAGCCACTCCCTGCAGCACAGCATCCCCAACACCCTGTAGCACAGCCACTCTCTGCAGTACACAACCAGTCCCTGCAGCACAGAGCACCCCGACTTCCTGCAACACACAGCATCCTCCACTCCCTGCAGCACACAGTATCCCCCACTCCCTGCAGCACACAGCCACCCCCTGCAACACAGCCACTCCCTGCAGCACACAGCAACTCCCTGCAGGACACAGCCACCCCCTGCAGCATAGAGTAACCCCCACTCCCTGCAGCACACAGCTAGTCCCTGCAGCACACAGCCAGTCCCTGCAGCATAGAGCATCCTCCACTCCCTGCAGAACAGCACCCCCCACTCCCTGCAGCACTCAGCATCCTCCACTTCCTGCAGCACAGTGCATCCCCCACTCCCTGCAGCACAGTGCACCCCCCACTCCCTGCAGCACAGTGCACCCCCCATTCCTTGCAGCACACAGCCACTCCCTGTGGCACACAGCATCCCCCAACTCCCTGCAGCACACAGCCGCTCCCTGCAGCACACAACCACTTCTGCAGCACACAGCCACTCCCTGCAGCACAGAGCATCCCTCACTCCCTAAAGCACACAGCATCCCCACTCCCTGAAGCACACATCCCCCACTCCCTGCAGTACACCCCCCACTCCCTGCACCACACAGCTACTCCCTGCAGCACAGAGCATCCCTCACTCCCTAAAGCACACAGCACCCCACTCCCTGAAGCACACATCCCCCACTTCCTGCAGTACACCCCCCAATCCCTGCAGCACACAGCTACTCCCTGCAGCACACAACTCCCTGCAGCACAGAGCACCCCCACTCCCTGCAGCATACAGCATCCCCCACTCCCTGCAGCACACAGCCACCCCTGGAAGCACACAGCCACTCCCTGCAGCACACAGCATCCCCCACTCCTTGCAGCACACCGCACCCCCACTCCCTGAAGCACACAGCCACTCTCTGCAGCACACAGCGTCCCCACTCCCAGCAGCACACAGCATCCCCCACTCCCAGCAGCACACACCATCCCCCACTCCCTACAGCACACAGCATCCCCCACTCCTTGCAGCACATAGCATCCCCCACTCCCTGCAGCACATAGCTTCCCCCCACTCCCTGCAGCACAGCATCCCCCACTCCCTGCAACACATAGCATCCCCCACTCCCTGCAGCACATAGCATCCCCCACTCCCTGCAGCACATAGCTTTCCCCACTCCCTGCAGCACACAGAATCCCCCACTCCATGCAGCACAACCAGCATCCCCCACTCCCTGCAGCACTTAACTTCCCCCACTCCTGCAGCAATAGCTCTCCCCCACTCCTGCAGCACGCATCCCCCACTCCCTGCAACACATAGCATCCCCCACTCCCTGCAGCAAATAGCTTCTCCCACATCCCCTGCAGCACACAGCATCCCCATCCATGCAGCAATAGCATCCCCCACTCCCTGCAGCACTTAGCTTCCCTCCTGCAGCTAGCTTCCCCACTCCCTGCAGCAAACAGCATCCCCACTCCAGGCACATAGCATCCCCCAACCATGCAGCACATAGCATCCCCCAATCCCTGCAGACCATAGCATCCCCCACTCCCTGCAGCACATAGCATCCCCCACTCCCTGCAGCACAGAATCCCCCACTCCCTGCAGCACATAGCATCCCCCCACTCCCTGCAGCACAGCATCCCCCACTTCTTCTGCGCACATAGCATCCCACATCCTGACAGCACAGAATCCCCCCACTCCACAGCTCCGGGATTACGAGTATTGCGGCCCGCACGTGGTGTTTGTTGTAAACCCCCCCCCCCCCCCCCTGGTAATAAAACAGTAAATCGCGTGAAAGAAACCAATGAGTGCGCCACAACGGTCGCTGCATTAACCCTGTACTGCCCGTGGCGCCGGCAATGCGCTCGGGAAACCCCGAAGTGCTTCAGCAACGACAAAAAAATACCCATTGTGTCAACGTTGGGTAAAGAATAAGACGCGCTTCATTTCATTTTTAGGCCCATTAAACCCAGTGGGATATTGACTTTCCCCGAGCCGCCCTCCGGATATTATCGGATTCTGCGCTCAGATGCTGCCTGCGCGCGGCTGCGGAGGTAAATGTTTCTCTCCCAGAGAATTAACTTCTCTTCTTACACAACCAGATGTCGATATGTGTTCACTGTTGCCTGTAATTTATTGTTACAGCTATAAACAGATTTACAGCTGTGGCTAAACTCCTGCCTCCCTAATGAAACGCCTGCTGGGATTACAAGCAGCGCGCAAACGAGGGAAAACGCGCGCGCGTGTTGGCGAAGCGCGTTTCCGCTTCACCGCAGCTCGCAGGGGCCAGCGAACTCTCGCCTTGGAATCCTCCCCCAATGATTCCCCTCGATACCCGACTAGCACCCTCTCTATCCACCTTTAAGACCCACCTTAAGACACACTTGATTAAAGAAACATATGAGTAGCACTGTGGCTAATACTATACATGATACATAAGCTTGGCCCCCTGCAGACACACTTACCAGAACTCCCTCCTTCTGTCTTTGTACGTTCTACCTACCAATTAGATTGTAAGCTCCCCGGAGCAGGGACTCTTCTTCCTAAATCTTACTTTTATGTCTGAAGCACTTATTCCCATGATCTGTTATTTATATTGTATTATCTGTTATTTATATGATTAGCACGCGTATTACTGCTGTGAAGCGCTATGTACGTTAATGGCGCTATACAAATATAGACATACAATACAATGATTCAGCCGGGACAGTGGTTGGTGTTGTTAAAAAGTAGTGGCACTGTGCCTCGTGTTAGGAGGGCTTGACTGAAAGGGTTAAACTCCCGCTGTCCTGCGGAAAACAGATGGAAGGTCATTTCAGGGCCAGGCGGACACTGCAACCCGGTAATAATATTAATGCTGGGCACACGAAAAATAGCCCCTGGATGGAGGAGATATTCGAATGAATAAGCCTGGAGAGAATGTGTACCCCCGAAATAAATATACAAAATAACGAGAGATGCAATCAGTGATAGAAATGCCCTGAGCAATATTAATACCACTGAGAGAGAACTGTCTGATACTTTCTCCCTGAATATAGTCCCCCCCCCATGTCAGTAAGTGGCATGATGTGAGTTTTCATTTATCGGTCTGAACGAGCCTGGGATTTCCGAATGCCTTTTCTGCAGAGATCTCCCAATGTGGGAGATCCGATGGATCACAGCGCTTCATTAGCCAGCTGCTTTCCAGTGAATGGACCTAACTGCATTCTGATTGGCTGAAAGAGGTTCTGTGCCATACTGCAACCAGCTACTAATCTGCTGTCTCGCCGAGCTAAAACCTCAGCTCCGCTCTGATTGGCTAAGAATATAAGCATGCACAGTACATTTACAGTACGGATATTGGATGAAATAAAATCCGTTCTGTACTCTTACGAGCAACTTACTCTCTGCAGGTTCTCTCAAACTCTCACACTATCCCTCTCACTCACACTCTCACTCACTCTCTCCCTCTCCCCTCCCCCAAGGTCAGGTTTTCAGGATATTCTAGCTTCAACCTGTGCTGGAACAGGAACTGATTGAGACACCTGAAGCTGGGTTATCCTGAAAGCCTGACCTGTTAGGGGGCTTGAGAACTGGAGCTGAGCCCCCCTGACATAAGGCACAGGGGGACCCTGCACCAAAGAGCTTGCAATCTAAGTGGCATGTTGGGAGCCTCATGGGAGTCTGCAATGAAATGGTATGATTAGTTGACAGAAGTTTTCATCATTTTTTACTGTGATTTTTCTCCTTTTCCCCCTCAGATGTGTTATCTCTGACAGGTTATCTGTGTGTCTCGCTGACCTTCAGCACGAGCCGTTTCCGAGCAGTCTGGGGGATTATTTATCAAAGTTTCCCAGCATCAAACAGACTAAAGGAAGAGACTCCCACCCAATGGAAGTGTTTTCCCCTGGCACATCCGGCACACTTTGTTTTGCTCCTCTAGACTTTGATCAATGACAACAACGGGCCTTCCAACGGCTAACGGCATTTTACGGAATAGCACCACTTAGTAAACAAGGGCCTTTATGCAGGGTGACTATTTGTCTTGTGTATGTGCGGCCGGGCGAGCGCCGACTGCGCAGGCACGATCAGCGTTTTCCGCCCGCTTGTGCACCGACTGGCACTTGCCAACCGCTCGTGTGCATGCGCGGTCGGAGCTTGCCGGGACTTCTGGTCACCCTACCTTTGTTTCTCAGAATCGCACCGCTTTTGCCTTGCTACATGTTCCACTCTGCAGGTGTAAGGAATCCACACATCGGTTTACTACTTACCTTGCCTTACAGACCTGTGCAGTCCTGGAACACTCCCCATGATATATTCTGCAGCTGTGCAAGCTATTACTGCAGCCCCAGCCTGGGCTCAGTCATTAGAGCAATGCTCTCACACGCCCCTTCTGCTATAGGTTCGCTGACCTTTAAATACAGCTTTTCCACAATGCTTCTCTGCCGAGCATAATCCTTCTTGGATGTCGCCAAGTGTTCTGCCACAAGCCCCTGGCTTGTTCTCTCTTGTTACTAACTCTGTTATTGTCCTAGTTCATGTTCCTGGTTCCTGTGCTGAAGCGGTGGATCTCCAGCGTAACTTCAGCTTCCTGTTTCCTGAGGCCTGCTGCCCTTCCCATAGCAGAGGCCTGTCTCTGGTTCCTGGGGCCTGCTGCTCTCCCTCCGTTGCAGAGGCCGTGTCCTGGTTCCTGTGCTGAAGCGGTGTATCTCCAGCGTAACTTCAGCTCCCTGTTTCCTGAGACCTGCTGCCCTTCCCATAGCAGAGGTCTGTCTCTGAGTCCTGAGCCCTGTAGCTCTCTCTCCCCGCACAGGCTCGTTCTGGACTCCTACGCTGAAGCATTGCTTTACCAGTGCTACCTGGCGGTGTTCCTACTCCGGTCAGCCTTCCCCTTCCTGAGACCGACGCCATGGGCCGTAGACGCCACTCGCACAAACCCCGTTCCCGACCTGCAGGAATTTCGCTGAAGCAGGAAGACCTGCTTGATCTCCTGTTGCCGACTCCCTGGTTGGACTACGTTTACCATGATGTCTCCAATCCTGACCCTGGCGCGTCCACTGACTACGCTGCTTTCTCCAGTCCCGACCCTGCTATGTACGACTACGAACTGCGCAATCCGGATCAGCCTGCGCGGTCTAAGGTCGGTGCTTATACAACCCCATCTCAGCCACGCGGCCCGACCCTGGTTTGTGGCGAGCACAGTCGTGACAGCAGGACATGTTGGCGCTTAATAAATAAATTATAATAATACTCAATATTCGCTTGTATTTTTGGGGTGCTCAGTTTTACCAGAACAATAGGGCCGGGGTCCCCCTCGCCAACCTGCTCCGGGCCTTAGCCAAACTGGCGATCTAGAAGTCCAGTAAGCAGTGCATGGCTAGGGAGGCTCCCCTTCCCTGTCAGGCTCTGGTCTGGGTGTCCGTTTCCGAGCTGAGCTCACCCACCCTGTGGCCACCGGGCTTGAACCAGCGTCCACCTCCCAGTGGTCCTTAAGTGGGGTACGCTGCACGGTACCCCCACATCTGGTTTCTGTTAAGCTCCTTATTTAAGTGCACTTTATGTTTCATTGCAGGGGCACCGGTTTGGTTTCCGTTATAATTTAGTCTATAGACGGTTGTCTTTCCTGGTTGGCGCCCCCATTGATAACCAACCAGATGTTGGCTGTTGATTCATTGACTTAGCCAATCAGTCAGTCAGTTTAACGGCCTGAAAAATTGGCTACATCTACTGTATGAGCATCTCTGTAGTGATACACTTGTAGGTTTTATTTTCCGTGTAAAATAAAAGTACTGCAGTTTCTCTCTATATTTACACTGTCTAACTGCATATTATACCATTTCTACGGAGAAAGGCAAAAGCATAAAAGCAGAGTGTCTGTAAGGGTTATTTTCCTGCCTAGTGTTTTTATTGCACTTTTAATGCATAAGTAATTAAAGAAAATAGCACTCACTTTATTAAACATTCATCAAACGCCCATATGGAATGCAGGGCGCTGCGGTCCATCTGGAGAAGGCTCTCATTAGGGAGAGGAAATGCTTGAAGCGTCAAAATGATTTTCACGCAGTCTTACACACAGCAGAAAGCGCTCTGCCTCAGATAACTGATAGTAATGGGATATACACCAAGCCATCGGGATTAGCCGAGGACCGTCTCTCAGTTCCCCCTACTTAATGCTAGGCTGTCCTCTTTGGTAGGGAAGAGGTTAATGTACCAGACCCTTTCGGGAAACCCTGACTGTTCGTATACAGCGTGTGATGGAAAAGGGGGAGGAGGAGGGGGGGGGGAGAAACACTGGGGGCAGGGGGGAACACAGGATACTTTTTTGGCAACCGTGAATGCCAAAAGAAATTGGAAAACAAGGGCAGATGTTTCGCTGAGCCACAAAATCAATTAAAAGTGCGTCAAAATCAGCGGCCCATTTTCAACGTCATGTAAACCCGAAAAAGGCTAAAATCGCAGAATTGTATCCACCCAAAAATGGATTTGATGCAGCACGGACGTTTCATTAAATACGTAAACACAATGTATTATTTTCCCTGTATGGCAATTATAACTAGACAGAGCCACTTATTGAGCCACCTGTGCTGAAGCAGGGACTGATTGAGCCACCTGTGCTGAAGCAGGGATATCCTTTCTACCTGACCTGTTGGGGGTTCTTGAGGACTGAAGCTGGGAACCACTGGTCTAGTAGAATAACAAAAATAATTATCCTAATTACGCCGGGGATTGCTGTTCCCTCGTGATGCTACCAGATATTATAAGATGGTGTAAATGCCGTTTTGCCTTATGTACAAGGATTATCATATACTTATTACACCAGATGGGGCAGTGGGACGTCTCTCTCCCTCTTCCGACCCTCAGTTCCGGGTATTTAACTTTACATCTTTGTTGGGTAACAGAGTTCCTCGGGCTTTGTAAAGTGATATCGTTCCCTTCTTGATTTTGATGGCTGCCATTTTCCCAATGGAAGCCAACGGGAGGAAGTTTGAGTAACAAATGCTTATTTTGGCATTTTTAATGATTGATTGAAAAGAAAAATAACGATGTATATTTGTATGTTACGGTTTTTTTTTTCTATTTTACCTGCTACGTGGGGCTGCCACCTTAACCCTTTGGATGCCACAGGACATAGTCACTACGTCATTTGGGACTGGCCCTCCGGGGGGCCCGCATGCTATAGTGACTACGTCATGCCCAAAAATAGGTTTGTTTTTCCTGCTTAGACGGCGTTCCCGTGGCGCGCACGACGGGAGCTGCCACAGTAGTGACACGGAGGAGTCCTCCTTTTCCGTTCCCTGGGAAATGGCGGCCCGGTCACATGACCGCACTGTGCCGGAGGGGCCGTGGCCCTCAGGTACCGTGAGCCCCCCCGGCACTCCAAGGGTTAATCGCTGCACTCATCTGAATGGAGCCTCAATCTTCCTGGGTAAAGGGAGAAGACTTACAAAAAATTAGGGGTTGGACTGCAAAACGGGGGCAAAAATCCCGCACCAGATGTACCCTGAAAAAATCCCGTGCCAGATTTACCCCCAAAAAAATTCCATTTCAATATGAAACTTTTTTAGCGACAAATTTGGTGCCGTTTTTTTGTGCCCATTTTGAAGCTGAGATGTTTATAAATGACCCCTATATCTCTTTACCTCTCTCTTTTCCACTGTTAACGATGCAGTAACATGTAATTATTTCACTATTGCCCCTCTTCTCCCCATACTGAATACGAGCTTCTGTTCTCTCACTCTCTCTCTGGTTCCCTTTTCAGTTTAAGGAGAATGCACATCACACATTTAGCAATGGATTCGCTGCCATATAAGTTACTGCATTTGTAACAGTGTGCGGTATCAGACTGGGGCACCGAGGGCCAACTGGAGAACATGATTGTAGGGCCCTACCGTGTGTGCAGGAGGACGATTGTAAAGCAGGTCGGAGGGGAGCCACTTTTGAACTCTGCCAGCTCGAGCCCATTCAGGAGGTGTGGCGGAGTGCTCCCAGCCAAGGAAAGGTGCTCAGGATCACTGTCCAAGCTCTCCCGTCCGTTGGTGGTCCTGATTGAAGGCCCACTAGAGCTGTAGGCCCATCAGTAAATTCCCAGGCTATCCCTAATGGTGTGTTATGTTTGAGGTAGTGAGGGGACATCCATAAAGACACAGAGATAGCAGAAAGATCGTTAGTGACACGAGACTGAAGAGAAGGGGAGAGTTCAGGAGGGAAGAGGTAGATTTGGGTTTCATCAGAATAGAGGTAATAGTAAAAACAGAGTGACTGTATTAATTTTCCAAGGGAAGAGCTTTCAATTGAGAAGGTCCTAGAACATAGCCCTAGGGCCAACTGGGAATTGGAGTGAAGAGGAAGATATGCCTGCTAAGGGGACAATAAGGGAGCAGCCGGCAAGGTACGAAGTAAACCAGGAGAGGTTACGCTGGTCAATGGAGCTGAGGATGTGCAGAAGGTCAGCGGTATCAAAAGCAGCACAAAGGCCCAATAGAATGAGTAAAGAGAACGGTGCTTGTGATTTTGCGTAGAAGAGATTATAGTTAGGGCCGTCTTTATGGAGTGGTCAGGACAGGATTCAGACTTTGAGGTATTAAGTGAAGAGTTAGAAGAGAGAAAGTCCAGCATGCGATTACAAAAGAGTCGTTCAAGAAGTTTGGATAGAATTGGCAGAAGGCAAATAGGACGGAAAGAGGAAGGAAGGCGGGACCGAGAGAAGGTTTCTCCGGGATGGGTATTACAGGGGCATGCTTAGGGTTGGTGGAACTGAGAGTTCAAAGGAGTGGGGACTGCAGCTTTGTTTAAAACGTTCGATTTCTGGGTCAAGCAGCATTGATTAGTGCTTCCAATTAAACTCCTTCCTTAAGAAATAAGAGAGGGTTAACAGTGGTGTAGTGGTAATATGGGCCTGCTGGTGTTATCACTCTCCTATCATGGTAAGCATGTGCAAAAAGCTTTATATGTGCACATGATAAACAAGAGTTGCTTGAATCTATCCTTTGTATTCACTCAATCAAAGGCAGTGGTGGGCGTAATATAATCTGTGAGGATACAGGCGACGCAGCCTCAGACTCTGTGGATGTGTCATTGTATTTTATTTTCAAAGGGATTCTTTTTTTTTTTCAAGGATGAAAACCATTCTCGAGACAATATTAGGAAACCCAATGCAGCTGTATATAAGCACTAAACATTTATTCATACTCACACTTCTCACGCTCGCTGTATACGCTCTATTCTGTATTTCCAAAGCAGCACACTTACAATCACAGCACAATTATCAGGAACGCTGCAGCACACATTATTATGTGAACCCTTTCACAGGCAGCTTTCTGTGTACAATAAGCATTATACACCTTATATTATAAACCTTATGTAAGCCTTATATTACCTCCAACCTAATGCTATTCCCAGATTCCTGTGCTCTACCCAGATATGCCTCCTTTCTGCTTCGCCTGTCTCTACAGCTCTGTCCCGGTTCTAACTCCTATTCACCAGACACCAACTCTTCCTGTCTCAATGATGTAGTTCAACATTCTAAAAACATTTTTAGTCTAGGAGACATTGACTTGAATGAGAGTTACCGTCTATTCAGGATGAATCTGGGGGGCAAGAATCCTTCGTAGATGTAAAGTGTGAGCTTCCAAACCTCAGCATTGAAGAAGACACGAGATGAAGAAACCTAGCCAGGATAGCAACCCAGTTGTCACAGTATAAAATAAGTGTCCACGGTGGGATACAGGTTCATTTACACAACAAAAAAAAATCAAACTCGCAGCTCTCCCACAGCACAGACTGGCAAAGGTGAACATTGGTCTCATTGTTGTGGATACCTGTAAACATACCACGGTTTGAAAGCACAGTCCTCCACACTGCAGTTTGCCTCTGTGTAGTGGTGAGGTTGTTTGTGACTACCCTACGATGCAGAAAGCTACCTGCCTAGGGATCAGTCTTCTCGAAGATCCTCCAGTACAGAGGTGGCCAACCTCAGTCCTTAATGGCCACCAACAGGTCAAGTTTTAAGGATATCCCAGCTTCAGCACAGGTGGCTCAATCAGTCATTGACCTGCTGGTGGCCCTTGAGGGCTGGAGTTGTCCACATCTGTCCTAGTACATGGACAGTCCAGTCTGGGAAGAACACTCTTCATTCACCTATAAAGAATGTCCATGTCGGTCAATTAAAAAGTATCAGAGCCCACAACAAATATTATAGCATCGCAGTCTCTCCGAACACAGTGGATTCTGCATGTTTTTCTACTGGAAAACCTGGACCAGTACCAGTACCATTACAGAGATCAGCCCACACCTAATAACAAGTAAAAGCAGAGGGCCACACACTCAACATTCAAGTCAATGGCAGTCAACACAAGATTGTGTCTACTGTGCAGTCCTGTCAGCCAGAGTCTATATAATGTAAGCTGTCATCAAGTTGCTCCAGCGCTCACTAATTCTAGGGAAGGGTACAATATAAGTGAGGTTTACAGGAAACACACAAAACATACAAATCCCCCACAGTTCAGTTTGTGAAACTTTCATTTCAACTTCACACTTTTACCTTTTTTTTTTTTCTTTCAATTTTTGCAAAACAAGTCTTTGCTCTGGCGCTCGCAAAAACAAAGTCGCCAGAGGCGTGGCATTTCTGCCGGTTTCTGTGAAATATTGGGCAGCGGTTTATCAGGGGAAATGTCTCCTACATACGGGGAGGGATTGAGAAATCTTAGATTATGGGTATCGAAGCTTGATCGGCATTACCTTCCGTTCAAATCAATGGCAGCTGACGCCAATCCAGCTCCGGATACCCAATATCGGAGCGCCATGAATAACCCTGGTCAAGTTGCCAGTGCTGGGGTGTAGACATGCGAATGTTGACGACTTCACATATTTTGGACATTCTCTGCTTGTGAACTCCTGCAAACATTTTGCCTATCTTTAATTAGCACCAGTGTTGCTAAAATGGTTACCCTTATACAGAGGTGAAATCCTGTACATAAGCTTGTTTTTGTGGATGACCATGACTAAAAGAAAGTGCACGACGACTAGTATTGGAGACCCCGTGTTAAACGTCTAGTTCTCCTAGCCATAAATGTTCCAACGACTGCACAGCTGGAAGTAATCCAGCCACCATGTCTATATTTCCAACACAGTAACATACAGCAGTAGTTTAGGATCAAAATAAAGCCACATGCCCATCGAGTTCAGCTTTTCCAACGAGTTCAACCATTAAACAACCCAATGTTTATTTTTTAATATGTTGCGTTTTTAAAGGAGGCATCTCTTTAGATTCTGTCAGTGAAAGGGGTTCATCTGTTGAGGGTGGTCTCATTACAACAAAATCATACAGAATTCGACCGCTCAAGCTGCACCCCGAGTGATCACGGCTGTTTCCAGCTGTGTTTTATTCAGATTACTTGTCATTCTTATCTGTCCAGAAGGCCTCACAGTTGGATTGGATAATGGAAGCTGTAGTTACTGTGATGGTAGGGGGTACTCGGCCTTCATTAATAAAGGTGGAACCCGGCTGCCCCTGAAACCGTATGGCAAGGGCTGAGAGTGTCAGCTCTTGGGATCTAATATTGTACCTTATCGTGTCGCCCTGTAAATCTGTTCCCCTTATACTGTCCCCCATAGGGTTATAAGCTAGGAACCGTGTGTGTGGGGTAACTATGTAAGCCCAGTGGGCCAGTTAATGCATTCTGTGCTGTATTCCCTTGGACTCATGGTCACGTAGCTGCCTGTGCAAGCTTAAAAGTGGGTTGCCTTGCATGGGTGGCTGCAGGGGAGACTTCTAGAACATGAGGGGAAAGGGGGATATTGGGGTCAAACAGGGTTAACCTGTATTGCCTGCCAGCAGGGTATTAGCGCTGGGTCTAGAAGGCTTGTATGCTAACGCAGGTTTTAGAACCCCAGCTAGCAGATCCCAGTTTTAGAGTGCCAGCTCTAGGGATCAACTGTTACTGTATTGGGTGTAGGGGCTGGTGTCCTAGAACAGGTTTTAGAGCCTCAGTTCACAGACCCCACATTTTAGGTCCAAATTGTATAGTGCAAGCTCTAGGGACCAAATGTTAGTTTTAACGTGCTTTAAAACTACAATGCATTTTGTGTTTGTGCTGTGAGCTGGACTGCATACAGGACAAAAGGCAGCCGGATGTGAATTAGCATTTCTATGCCACCAGCCCAAGTATAGGGATTCCCTGTGTTAATTGCAACATGGTGAGGGGACATGGCTGTGGACTTGCTATCTTCAGAGAAAGCCTTTGTTTCACCTAGACACAGGGGAGCCAGGAACACAGGGGGCATGGGGCTATCCAGGAAAATGGTTGCTGGTTTTCAAACTCATAGACGATTTCCATTGGCAAGTTTTGAATTTTCCCCTCCTATCATTGAATGGACAACCACAATCGGTGCTCTAATTGGCTGCCAGCCCCCTCAATGATTTAGATATGGATCAATCCTTATATAAGGGAGTGCAGTGTAGCAGCTCTCTCTTTTTGTTGGAGATTTGAAGACACAAGGAGCTGCTGGCGGGCTCCTCGCAGATGCTTTTGGGTGAAAGAGCTATTCACACTGGCAGAGAAGCATGGAGAAGCCCAGCCAGCAGGCTGGAACCAACCGGAGCGAACCGGGTAACGCCTTTTGCTGAAGCAGGTGCCCTGCAACTAGGAAAGGGCTAGATCTCAACCCTCAGACCCCAGTAAGTGTGTATATTCTCTGTATTTTGTATTTATGTGTGTTTTCAAGGTCTTATCCAAATAAACCTCATTTCATTTCACTGCCTTGTTTTGCCTTGTGACTGATCCCTTAAATATAAATGTGTTAAAAGACCTGGTCTACCGTGACAGTTACCCCCCTGCCCTCCTAACAAGCTCTCTCTGATCTCTTCCCTTTTCTGAGCTAACTTCAATCATCATGCTGCCTTTAGCACAATTACAGCTGCCGGCAATGCAGGATTAAAGCAATTCAAAGTGCAATGTTCCCTAACCAATGACTAAATGCTTCTTGACAATGTCTAAGTCCTCTCAGGAGAACATCTTTATTCAAAGCTGCAGCCATATACTGGAGTTTAACTAAAGGGAAATAACACCCTGGGGAATATTTATTTCTTTTAACACTGCCAACAGGAGAGATGACTGTAGGCATTTTACATGACCGCTACACTTGTAATATTGCGGAGGAAAAAACGACAGGTTTTAGAAACGTTTTGAATGTGAGAGGAGAATGTGAGGGAGGAGTCAAGTGTGACCCCTAGGCAGCGTGCTTGGGCTACTGGGTGAATGATAGTAGTTCCAGCAGTAAAGTAGAAGGAGGTAGTAGGGTCAGGTTTGGGAGAAATAACCTACAGATGCTGCAGCCGTTATTCGAACAAATCATGGAGCCGTTTTCGTGTGCTCTGCTGTATTCCACGCGGCATTAACGCGGCCAATCAACCCAGGCACCTGTGTTTATTGTGGTTGCTTTGCTTGAATTTCATGGATTCTGTTTCTTTGGGTGCAATGAAATGAATGAATTGTAATGTGTACAGTACTGTGCTACTGTGCTACTTTGTCAATTTCAGATGTTTAAAAACCAGAACACTAAAATGCAATTTTCTGCACTCGCCTGCACACGCGTCTTAAGCCGGTATACAACGTGTGAAATGTTCGAATAACGGCCGCTGCATCTGTATAACCTGGTATCCGGTAAATAACCCTTCCCCAATGTATGTATGAGGGCAGCGCTACCGTCCCCCTTGCTGTAGTGCACTTATACCTTCCTGGTTAAGTCCTTAACTAAGGGATACTTCCAGACAGAGGATGATCAGCAGCCGGGTCCCACGCCGTGGGATCTCCAACAAACAACAGCCCCTCACACGTCACGTCCAGCTGCTGCACGGTGACACTGCACGCCGGAGAAACTCCTCTCCTGGCTCTTGTCCTGCTCCGCTGCAATAACTCACTATAGGGAGATCCCTAAATGTGTGGCCGGCCTTGCACACTCCACTAAGGTGAAGGGACCGCCTGGGGTCTAGGGGTAGTTTTTCTGGCCTGGTCCAGGAGCTTGACTAGCTCCCGACACTACCTTCCTCCTTGGAGGCTCCGGAACAACTGGCCATGCCGTCCCCAGTCGGCAGAGGAAATGTTCAGCACAAGACATCCTCTCTCTCTCTTTCTCTATCCGGTTTGGTTGTACCAAAATGAAAACCGCACCATCTTCATAGGAGTCCCATATCCCGATTTGGGAGTACCAAGATGGCAAACGCAACTGTGCTGCTTCTCCCGAGTAACGGAGCCTATTCCCCCCAGGAGGTAAGAAAGGACTCCTGCTACACTTACAACATTGCTTTAGAAGCATTCAGCAACAGCAAATTGTGACAGATTGTTGTGACAAATTGGAACCAATGACTACAACTGGAAACCAGACAGAAATAAATACAAGTCATAGCTTTTAAGAAGAAACACATTTACACTGCATGATACAGTACCCTCTATGGATACACAACACTGTGAAAGTCCAGCATGCATAAAACCCTGTGTGGATGCTATTCAGTTTTGTACGTGGCTTTCTATACATTCAACATTTGCTAGAAGTCTAAAATGCCGTAAAATTCCAGGTTACACCTAGCAATACTGTACTTTTATGTTGGAGATGTGATTGCAGATTTGAGAAAATATAAGAAGCTTATGTTTTAGATGTTGTTTTAATCGTCTAGTACCACATCATTAAAATGAGGAGGTTTGTACATAGCAGGGGTGCTCAACCTAAAGCATGTGGGCCATATAAAAATGACCCGCTGGAGCTTTTCTGGCCTGTGTGCGGTGTGTTGTTGATGGCTGGTGGTGGTGATGTCACTCACTGGCAAGCATTGAATATTCTCACCCCATAATTCTCTTCGCCACAACTCTGATGCTTAGCCATGCAAGCCATGAGCTGCAAGCACTAGACTACGGCCGGATGCTACGTATCTAAATGCTCCTCCACAACTCACATGATGTCAGTGCAGCAGTCTATCCTACTAGCAGGGCAGGAAGAGTGCCATGTTGTGGAGTCAGACCTACAGATGTATGTGGAAGCAGTGCACCAGGGTGGGCGAGATGTGTCATGGGTGGATTTTTGGAGGTAAAGAAGGGGAATTAGTGGGTGAGTTGGGGCAAAATAGGTGTGACTAAGAGGGATAGACTGGAATGAGGGCAATAGAGGATAGTGGACTTGGTTTTATTGATCTAGGGGGGCTGATCCCAGAGCTTACAATCAAATGTAATCCAAATTCTTTGCAGCTCTCTGTCCAATTCTGGGTTTCAGGTCCAGCCTACAGTAATTGCAAAAAGGGTTGAGCACCACTGGTATCAAAATAACAGAAAAAATAATGAATAGAGATGTGAACTCAGGTGTAAGCGACATTCTTACCTCGCTCCTGCCTTCCTTCCAGCCGGCCGGAAGCAGAGGGGAGCTACAAAATTAGTTTGGAGGAAGAAGGAGACGCGTGGACCGGCAGCAGACAGTAATACTTCGATATACACAGATTTGACATATCATCATACTGTCAGTTTGCATTATCGCAGTATTACTAACATACCGGTTTATCGCCCAACCCTAACCTTCCCCCCCCCCACTTGTCACTGAGCACACTCTCCCTTTTTCTATCACACACTCCACATTCACAGCGGATCACACCATCTCTAAGGCTAAGGCCCCGCTGAACGCGCCCGCACGGCCGCCTTGCATGCTGGTGGCGCGTGCAAGTTACTGCACCGCGATTTGCGGTCTGCAGATAACTTTTTACGGCGCGGGGGGCGTGTCAAAAGGGTCGGGTGGTGTGTCAAACGGGTCGGGGGGTGGGCCAAAATATAGAGCAGGGGAAGCTGCGAAGCAGGCACTGGAGGGAGATGTGGGGGGGGGGGGGGGGTAGAGGGAGAGCCATGCACGGGAGGGGGGAGAGGGAGAGCTATGCACGGCTGCCTAACTAACAGACTTCCCTCTCGTAGCTAATTCCTCCTCCCCTCCTTCCCTCCTCCCCTCCTCATTGGCTGACACGTGCACCACGTGACGCTTCAGACCTGCAGAACACAAGCCGCTGGTAGCTCCGGCAGGCTGACACGTCACCGCACGCAGTCAGCCCTGTCGGAAGGAGGCAGCGGGGGCAGGCACACATCAGGTAAGGGGCTGGTGGCCAGTGCGCACGTGGCCGCGCACGCCGCCGACCGCAGCAGGGGGCCTCAGCCTTAGTCTCCAGACCTCGCGGAACACGCAAGCAGAGCAGGCCGCAGAGTGTTTCCTGCAGGGGTCGCTGCAATTTTGGCAGAGGGTCATGGTAGGTCATGGTGCCACAGCACCCGGGTTTAGAAACACTGGTTTAAGAAGGATTCTAGTTCATACTGTCTGAGTTCCAGAAAGTCCTTATAGCTGTTTCCCTACTCTCTAATATGCTCACAGTAAATCCACCCAATTCTTCAAATACTACAAATAAATGAGAAAGAGCATGTTCCATAGTATTGTATTTTATTAAAGGTCTTCAGGAAAAAGACTAACAAACGCACCGACGTCAGAGAGAGGCCCTGCGCGGGACAGTGAGGGCGGCCCGCAGCTGGGAGCAGGTTTCCCCCGTGAGAGGTCTGAGATGCAGGATAAAAATTGTTTTTTTTCCCCCAATCAGACAGCAGGCTTCCCTAATGTGTTTGGTGCGATCGGCTGCACGCGTGTAGCATCAATCCCACCCAGAGAGAGGGAAATGGATTTCCGTAACAGGGAAAATACTCCCTCCGTGTGCCGGTGCTGTCACGTTTCAATGCTAATTCTGAATGTGGCGGCTGGCTTTCCAGAATCATGTCGCGCGGTACATATCCTGAGTCCCTCCTCCGGTGCTCGGTGTTTGGGAGGGGTGCCCACGGTGGCACGTTGGTCATTTCTTAAGCACACGTGCGTAGAACTGATTTTCACTTTATGTGACAAACAAATAATTGAGGTAATACGTATTGTAGACACTATAAAGTGTCGCAACGCTTCATACAGGTGTTCTTGTGTTCCAAAAGACACAGGTGACCCGGGGTCCCCTTGCCAATCCTACGGCAGATATCCGGCACAGTGCGGCACACACTTATCGGCGCACCCGGTCATTGAGCGGGCGTTTGGAGTGTTGAAAAGTTGCTTCAGGTGTTTTGATAAAACAGGGTGATCTGAAGCAGAGGGGCTCAAGTCCAGTCCTCAAGCCCCCCCCCCCCCCCCCCCCAACAGATCAAGTTTTCGGATATCCCAGCTTCAGCACAGGTGGCTCAATCAGAGGCTCAGTCAAAGACACCCCATTGCGGGTGCTGTGTGTTCCTATATCCTTTCTAATGCACTGCTAGCAAGAGGAGAAAAAAACCGACTATAAACTCAAAGGGGCAGATACTGTGGCTAATTCCAGCCCGAAGGAATGACAATAAAAGTGGGGCACTGACGGGGATATGTGGAGAATCGGCATTGTTGTGATACGAGGTAATGAGGGGTTAGAGTTAGGGTATAACCATAAAAGCCAGACCTGTTGCGCTGGATGAAGGAAAGTGATCTCTACAACAATCCAACTGTGGCTCTGTATGAATGTCCGGTGTGGAGTAACCCTATTACTCACAGTATAGGAACCCGTGTCTCTGTATGAATGTCCGGTGTGGAGTAACTGTATTACTCACAGTATAGGAACCCGGGTTTTGTCTCTTGTATGATATGTCCGGCGTGGAGTAACTGTATTACTGCAGAAGTATAGGAACCCGTGCCTTCTGTATCGAAATGTCTGGGTGCGAGTAACTGTATTACTAACAGTATAGGGAACCGTGCCTCTGTTGAATGGTCCGGAGTGGGGGTAACGGTATTACTCACGAGTAGAGGAACATTGGGCTCTGTAGAAAGGGGCAGCGGGGGGGGAGGAACGAGGGACGCACCCCAGGTAGAGGGAACACCCGGCCCGGCGGGGAGATCAAAAAATCAAATACAACCGGAGAAACAAACACCGCGAAAAAAAAACAAAAAACAACAAAACAAAACTGGACAAAAAAACCCCGTACCCCACCCAACCCGAAAACAAAAAAAAAAAACCCCACACCCCCCCGTTGCCTCTGTATGGAGTCGGCGTGGAGTCAAACACAGTTACTCACAGCTACAGGGAACCCGTGTTCTCGTATGAATGTCCGGCGTGGAGGTAACTTGATTTACTCACAGTATAGGAACCCGGTGCCTCTGTATGAATTGGGTGTGAGTAACTGTATTACTCAGTATAGGAACCGTGTTCTCTGTATGAATATGGAGGTGGAGTAACTCATTACTCACAGTATAGGAACCCGTGTCTCTGTATGAATGTCCGGCGTGGAGTAACTGTATTACTCACAGTATAGGTAACCCGTGTGCCTCTGTATGATGTCTGGGTGGAGTAACTGTATTAATCCACACAATAGGAACCCGTTGTTCTCTGTATGAATATCTGGTGTGGAGTAACTCTATTACTCACAGTATAGGAACCCGTGTCTCTGTATGAATGTCCGGCGTGGAGTAACTGTATTACTCACAGCATAGGTACCCGTGTCTCTGTATGAATGTCCGGAGTGAAGTAACTGTATTACTCACAATCAGTCACCGTTCCCCTCTCCTCGATAGCCAACTGATGCACCCTGGATAGGGCGATCCGTGTCCCCTTGTGGCATCTCTCCGATCAAAAGTAGTAGATAAAAAAATAGAAGATCAGTAGCACAGCCGTCGCTGATTGATACAGAACTCACCAGAGGTAGGTAAAATTAAAAACGATTTATTAAACTACTAATGGTACAAAATAGGACAAACAAAAATTGAATCCTCCTCCTGCTAGCAAGGGCTGCTGACACAGCGGAATAACATCATCAACAATGCGGTGATCCACTGCAGGAGTCCGACCGAGAGCTTCCACCACCAGCCCACTTAAATAAAGGACTTCTCAGCCTATTCTTGAGAAGTGTCCACCTTTGAAATTTCTCCATCTGAGGACGTAGAATGCACTGAGTGGATGAGATGACCCTATGTATGGAGAGCTAAATTAGGTATGAATAAAATACTATTCTATAATAATCACAAGATGTGGGACAGATGATGAAAGGGGAGTGAATAATCTGAGAAATGGTACAAAATGCACACAAATCTGTAGCACCCTTTGGTGAATATGGCCATATATACATATACACAAGATGAATGTGTGTGGGGTATGATTTGAAGATTTGGGGGATTATTCCATGTTTTATTTGAATCACGTTACTGCTTCCTCCAGCTACAGGTCACAATGTTCTGCAGCAGTTAACCACAGTTCTGCAGGAGTTAACCAGCTGTGGTGTAGAAATCACCTCCATCATCCATACCCATATGGCTCCAGGTGGACCAGCTCATGTTAGTTTTTCTGCATTTGCACAGCCATACAGGTGTTTGGAAATTGTCAGTGGTTCTGACAGCATTACAGAAAAGATTACAAGTAGGTTTTCCAGCTGTCCAGTATTGAACTGGACTGTCCTGTATTTGGACACTCTGTCCAGTAAAAAATTAGAGGTGATACTGGACATGTACGTGTATACCGGTATTACCTCTCTGGACTTAGTGACCTGACCTGGTTGGGGGGACAGCGCGGGATTTTCCCGAGCAGGGCTGTTGCTAGGGGGCTGGGCAGCTTCCTCCACCCTGATTGGCTGCATTACCCAGCAACAGCCAATCTGGAGGAGGTGTCAGGAGCCTGTAGGTGGGGCCAAAGAGTGTAGTATGAGTGGAGAGAGGTGTGTGTGTGTGTGTCTCGAGCGTGTTACACCTTTTACTATTGTGTCCAGTATTTTTGGAGAAGCCACCTTGCACCCCTAATTACAAGCCCCCAGGATGTCTCTCCAGATAGCATTCTGTATGCCTGTGTGCCCTCCAAATATCTTTACATAGTTAGCAACTGTGGCATTGAACATTATGTTAAGCTCCTCTGATTCCACCTGCTTGGATGGAAGTCCCACCTGCCTGGATGGAAGTCCCACCTGTCTGGATGGAAGTCCCACCTGTCTGGAGGAAGTCCAACCTGTCTGGATGGAAGTCCCACCTGTCTGGATGGAAGTCCCACATGCTGCTGACCTCATTTCATTATGGGACATGTGTTAAGCCTCGGGCATGGTCAGCGCTTATGTGCTGACCCGTGCTGAGGCGCGCTGCAGTGAGCCCCTGCAGCCACAATGAGAGCGGCTTTAGCAAGGTCTCGTTTACGCTTCCGCTTCCGCAAGCATGCGTAAGTGTAAGTCTTAGAAATTTTTTACATTCAAGCGCTCAAGGGAGCGCAGGGCCGGTCACGTGAGCGGTTCGCCCAATGAGGGCGAACCAGCTCCGTGACGTCACTGGCCCGCCCCCGACACACCCTCGGACGGTGCGCTAACCAAGGCCAGGGAAAGTACCCGCTTTCCCTCAGCCTCAGCGCGCCTCTGTACTGGCTGAGTCACCATGGACTCAGCCTACTGTAAGTCGTATTTATAACTTGAAAACAGCTTGTCATGTAACGCACATGCGCATTAACATGCTAATGCGCATGCGTGTTACTATATTTAGAGCGCACGTGTAGAACTGCGGATAAACGCGAATGTGCTTTTGGAAATGTAAAAGCAAAGCGTTAATAACGCTCCTTAAAGTTTGACCCGCGCGCAGTGTATATTTTTAGGCGACGGTTCCTACAGGTAACGTTACGTCGGTCGTTTTGCTAACGGACTTTACTTCTGCATTTCATTAACATTGAGGATACCCATTAAAAAGGAGTAAATTAAGGTCCGTTACCTATTTCGGGAACGTTACGTTATTTGTGTAAAATTAGCGGCCTTATGAGGATCTATCCCATATCCCCTTAAAAAGTACTCGCAGTGTATAATCAAATCATTTTAAAATGAAAAGCTTAAATTTAACAATAAATATTTCAATAGAAATCAAACATGTATAAAGTATTATTATTATTATTAATTTGCAAAGCGCTACTATATTCCACAGCGCAATACAATGGGGGAACAGAGTTATGTAAATGTTAATAACTAAAATCTTCAGTAGAGATTCAAATTGTATAAAATCGTATTGCACATTTCCAGGTGTATTTAAATACAGTATATATATATATATATATATATATATATATATATATATATATATATATATATTAAGATGAAAAACATAATCTAATACAATTGTAATCTATGTATATAAGTATACATACAGTATGTTGGTGACCGTAATAAATAGACATAAATATATATATATATTTCTATAATAACCAAATCCAGACATAAAATAGATATGCACAGAATCCCTATAATAAATATATACTGTAGATGGATCAAAAATGAATAAACGTATAAAAAGGAGGCTAATTCAATATCTTTATTGAGCTAGTTAGTGTGTGATACTTGCGATTCAATTCCCTCCCCTGGGGCTGCAAGAACTAGTTTCAGATTGCTTGGATCTTTGCTGTAGTTCAGCACAAAATGCCGAAAACCCCCATGGAGCAAAAATCCTTCTAGAATATTACCTCTGTGCTCCAATAAATACTTTCTGAGCGGTCGCTTAGTTCTCCCTATATATTGCAAACCACATCCGCATTGTAACGTTTAAACTCTCTCTCTATATATATATATATATATATATAGTATTGTAGGGAAAACCCAACACTAATATGATTTCAAAATCGTTCCTTCTGGAGCTGGCTCTCCTAGTAACTCTTTAAAACGTGAAAATGGTGATTGTATTTCAGGATTGGCTTGTTGACATTGCAATCCCTACATGATCGTGGTCCCCCGCTATCTGAGAGAGCCTCTAGTTCCCTACACTCCCATTCTCTCACTTCCACCTGCAGGGGAAGGAATCCTAACAGCTCCCAGAATCTCCGTGACTTCCTTTGGCGCCCGAGCTTTTAACCGCGCTGCCCCCACTCTTTGGAACAGTCTTCCTCGTAGAGTCCGGAAGTGGAAATGAATTGGCTGGCGGCGGGCGCCATCTTTATAGAACAAGTAAGTTCAACGGCGCGCAAACTATGTGTTGTGATCCCAGGAGTCACTGGTGCTAAAAACGGTGCAGTGTAGCTCCGGAGGACGGCACCGTTCGAATCCTATTAAAATAGAATAGATTGAAGATTGATCTAAATTCAGTGTCACCTGCGTCTCCCGTGCACCCAAGAGTGTCTCAAACTCACACGAAGGGCTCCTCGTGAGAAAGCAAACTGTGTGGCGGGATTTCAATGTAGTGTAGAAGAAAGATTTTGCTTTACGTCTACGATAACAGGGCACACATATACGCTTGTTTTTCATGGCGCTGTAATTTCCGATATAATTATAGCTACAGCAGCTGGGACGGAGAGATAAAACAATTCGAACAAGATCAGAAGAAGCGGACACTTCAAAGCGGCAATGTTATCACTATTCATAAAAACCCCTAATGAAGGGCTGTAGCTGTTTTCTATTGCATTTACAAACTCTGTCATTAAAATATTGTAAAATTGCATATAGATGAGATATTTAAAGGAGAAATCCAAGCCCAATATGTGTGTTTTTTTTTTTAATAAATCAGTTCTGTAGCATTAGATAATACCTACTACTTTTTTTAAATTGAACTCTTAATGCCATTTTTTAACGAGATTTAATACACCGAGCATCCTTTGATTTCTGTAGTAGGTTTTAGCGCACTTCCCTAGCCGGGCAAGATCTTTGCAACACTTTCCTGTTTGTGATAATGTGTTGCCAATGTTCCCAGCAGTTTGAGCTGCAAACTGTAACAATAGATAATGTTGCCATGGTAATATATGAATACATTGTAGCTGCTGAATGAAGGATTGGTTTGAAACTGAAAGGCAGCCATTTAGTGAGCCCGGGGATGCAGGATCTTTGATGATCGATCAAGGGAGAACTAATCGATCGGCAGCTTAGGTAATTAGTTTTCAATAAAGGTAATCAAAGGCTGAAAATAAATAAAAAGTTTTGTTTTAATACGTGCCGTTTCAATTGCCTGTTTAAATTACATTTCTAGCCAGTTAAATAGAACTTCTTTCACTGGTGTTCTGGTTCAGACATATTTTCCTGCTTGGGATTTGCCGAAACTTGATTTGTTTTTTTGTTTTTGTTTTTTACAAAATTCTGTCTAGAAATCAAAATAAGCAGGAAATGGTAAAATAACACAATAAAGCATAAAAAGTACATCAAATAAGTCTAAAATCATAAATTCAATTAGGAAACTGAAATAATATCACTAAAAAGTAACATACAGTAATTATAAATGATACTGTATGGCAAAAAACACCTTGAGTTTTCAGCTCTACTGGTCACGCCACTGAGTACCACACAAGTCACCCTAAAAATGGCCACATTTAGTACTCTTTATCGTACAATTGTAGCTTGAAAGATGTTGCCAAATATAGAAGTCTTAGCAATGATCCCTCTTGGATTAAGTAAACAGACAGATAGTGGAATGTCTATTTGCTAACTCAACACAGGTAACCCAACTGTGTTACCCAACTATAACCGTGTCCGGGACGTCCCTGGGATGTCCTTAGGATTAGAAAGCTGGTATCGCTTGCTCCTGGTCAGCAGATCTCCTGAGCCACATGGGCTTTGTTCCCTTCTGCTGATTCCTACAGATAACTTTCGGAGGATTCTATGACATCACTACAAGCACCTGTCCCTCGTCAGTAGGCAGCCCTATATAAACCTCCCCTTCTTGTTCCTCTATGCATGTTTATTTGGTTATTCCTTGTAAGCAAGCGCAATACCTAATTTGTTGTTGTGTACCAGCCCCTGCTCAGCCCTTGCTCAGCCCTTGCTCAGACCCTACTCAGACCCATCTTCGCTTGCTTCTCTCCAGCCCTGGCCTCTATCTGTTGCTGACCACCATTAACTGCTTGCCGCCTGCCTCGGCCCTTGCTTGTGACCCTACATGTTACCCTGACTTTGATCCTCTACCTCCTGCCTCGACCTTCACTTGTGACCCCGACTCTGCTTCTCTGTCGCCTGCCTTTGTCTCCGACCTGTCCACTGACCCTGGCTACCCGCCTGCTAGATTGTCCCAGTTGCTGGACTCCAGCCCTGCAGTAGCTCCTCCCGTAACAAACTGACTCACTCATACTAGAAGAGTAGAGGAGACACGTGGAGTAGTCAGGTGGTGGTATACAGTATGTGTATACCAACCTAACAGTGTTACCTAACTATATTTGATTCACTAGTATACAACTATAGACTGATTAAAGCTTCCCTGACATGGAAAAGCAGCATATCGAATAGGGTGTCTATTTGCTAACATTTCCCGGTTGCAAAACTGGAACAAAACTAGTGCAAAAAATGCCCCATATTTATCAAAGAAAGGAATCCCATTGAAATCTGATGCTTTGCTCTGGGTTTCCCCTTTAGATCCCTAAGGGGTTAATTCTATATATGCCAAAGCGGCCGCTGTCGGCTGAAAATCTCCAAAAACGGCAACAAGGTTTGGTGACCGACAGAAGCACGAGCGGTCATTTCGGAGTGCGTAAGAGTGGAAGATAACAGTTATCTGATGAGAACACATTTCTGGACACGGACAAGTTTCACTTTAAAGTGGCACATACATGAAGTGCCGGTACAGGCTATCACACTCATTGGGTAATCACACTCGTTGGGTTATCACACTCGTTGGGCTATTACACTCGTTGGGTAATCACACTCGTTGGGTTATCACACTCGTTGGGCTATCACACTCGGTTGGAGCTATCCAATCGTTTGGGTAAACTACTCGTGGGGTATCACACTCGTTTAGGTGATCGACCACTCGGTTGGGTAGGTCAATCATGGGACTCGTGGGTTATCACACTCGTTGGGCTATCACACTCGTTGGGTAATCACACTCGTTGGGTTATCACACTCGTTGGGTTATCAGACTCAGGTTATCACACTCGTTGGGTTAACATTGGAACTGGTGCCAGAACCCATAACCGCACTTGGTGTCTCTGCCCCTAGGTGTCACTGAAACTGTCCAAGGAACCCAATAACCTAGACACATTGTTTCCCAATCACATTGTGCTTACTGCATGGGACTAGTAGGGGTCAATAATTTTGCTATACTGCAGTTATCTACTGTATATTTTGGAAATCTGTTTGTCTGTTCGCTATGCATTTGGACACCTCCCCTGGTTTAAGCTCACCCCTCCCCACTTTTTAAGTAGCAGGATTTTCCATGTACCTGTGCAGGACAGGTCAACTGAGACCACTGCAGAGGTAAATGAGAATATTCATAGGTAGTGTTAGGACCTGCATACTGGTCATGCTGTGCTATGGCTGCAGGCTTATAAAGCTTTGGCCAAAGGGTTTAACTAAATGACTCTTACTCATGAGAATTCTAACATTGAAGTATTTAACTATGTATTTTGTCACATTGGATGTAGCATTGGATATTTTTTGTCTTTTGTCGTATACATTTGGACACCTCTTAAGATATCGTAACAAAATGTTGCATGATGGTTCCTGACATCAAGGAGCAGGTTTTTTTCTGTTCACAAATGACATCAGCAATGACATCACATATGATAGCACAAATTACATGATCCCATCACACAACCCTCAGGCTGCCACTTAATCTTGGTCTCTCTGAAAATCCAATTGGCAACAATAGCAAAAATACCGGAGCAGCCAAACTTCTTCCAGACTGAGTGTTTGGGATGGGAGTGCCATGTCCCACACACACATATATTAGAGGCTCTAGTTCGCACACTTCAGGACCTCAGAGGCAGTGAAAGTATTGTGTGTGGAGTTGTTGTTTTAGTCAGGGATTTCACATGAAGAAACTAAAAAAAAAAAAATCCCGATTTATAAATCTCAGTATTTTTTGGTTTCTCAGCATTCCCGAGCTGCCCCGCCGGGAACTTTAGCTAGTAACATATATTTCACAGCTGGACAGTGTCTTTAATTGACTTCTGTTGTGTGTAAGAATTAAATTGCAGTTATATTGTTATACATAAAACAGCAGTAAAATAATAGCGGGACTGGACCTGCATTCCCAAGATATAAACGCCAGGAGATGATATACAGCTGTGAAGCAGTAACCTGTACACCCGCATGCAGCTGCCAAGGAATGAGCAGGGCGCCTATTTAAACCCTCTGACAATGAATCGCAGTTGGCAGGATGACTTAGGATTTCTTGATTGTCTTTAAAATACAGTCAATTCTCCAGGGCTTTCAGAAACAGAGAAGGTACAACACATAAAAAGTCTGCAGTTCTACTGCAATAAGATGTACCTATTCTGCTCTAACATGTATAACAAGTCTGTGGTTATACTGCAATAAGATGTACCTATTCTGCTCTAACATGTATAACAAGTCTGTGGTTATACTGCAATAAGATGTACCTATTCTGCTCTAACATGTATAACAGAACTGGGGTTATACTGCAATAAGATGTACCTATTCTGCTCTAACATGTATAACAGGACTGGGGTTATACTGCAATAAGATGTACCTATTCTGCTGTAACATATATAACAGGTCTGGGGTTATACTGCAATAAGATGTACCTATTCTGCTCTAACATATATAACAGGACTGGGGTTTAACTGAAAAGATGTACCATTTCTGCTCTAACATGTATAACAGGTCTGGGGTATACTGCAATAGATGTACCTATTCTGCTCTAACATGTATAACAGGTCTGGGGTTATACTGCAATAAGATGTACCAATTCTGCTCTAACATGTATAACAGGACTGGGTTATACTGCAATAAGATGTACCTATTCTGCTTAACATATATAACAGGTCTGGGGTTATACTGCAATAAGATGTACCTATTCTGCTCTAACATATATAACAGGACTGGGGTTATACTGCAATAAGATGTACCAATTCTGCTCTAACATGTATAACAGTCTGGGGTTATACTGCAATAAGATGTACCTATTCTGCTCTAACATGTATAACAGGGGACTGGGGGTTATACTGCAATAAGATGTACCTATTCTGCTTACTATATAACAGGTCTGGGTTATTACTGCAATAAGATGTACCTATTCGTGCTCAACATATATAACAGGACGGGGTTATACTGCAATAAGATGTACCTATTCTGCTCTAACATGTATAAACAGTCTGGGGTTATACTGCAAAAGATGTACCTACTTTGCTCTAACATGTATAACAAGCTGGGGTTATACTGCAATAGATGTACTATTTGCCTAACTGTAAACAGGACTGGGGTTATACTGCAAGAAATATACCAATTTGCTCAAAGGTATAACAGACTGGGGGTTTATACTGCAATAAGATGTACCTATTCTGCTCTAACAAGAAACAGTACTGGGGTAATGAATAAGAGCCTAATATGTTTAAGGATGAAAAAGTATAACATAGAACCGGGGGTTTATATGCAAAAGAGTATAATATTGTTAACAGATATTACAAGTACTGGGAGTTATACTGCAATAAGATGTACCTCTTCTGTTTCCTAACATGTATAACAGGTCTGGGGTATACTGCAATAAGATGTAATATCTTTCCTAACATGTATAACAGGTCTAGGGGTTATACTGCAATAAGATGTACCTATCTGCTTTAATAGTATAAGGACGGGGTTACTGCAATAAGATATACCTATTCTGCTCTAACATGTACAGTATAACAGGTCTGGGTTATACTGCAATAAGATGTACCTATTCTGCTCTAACATGTATAACAGGACTGGGGTTATACTGCAATAAGATGTACCTATTCTGTTCTAACATGTATAACAGGACTGGGGTTATACTGCAATAAGATGTACCTATTCTGCTCTAACATGTATAACAAGTCTGGGGTTATACTGCAATAAGATGTACCTATTCTGCTCTAACATGTATAACAGGACTGGGGTTATACTGCAATAAGATGTACCTATTCTGCTCTAACATGTATAACAAGTCTGTGGTGAGATTGAACAAGGAGAGATCCGTCCCGCTGGTGTATACTGGAATTAAATAGAAATACATATTTACTGCTGCAGATACCATGAAAACCCCATTACTTACAGCATGGGTGCGCAGACTGCAGGGTGCGGCGGTTACAGAGGCCTCGCACCCTTCCCCACGTATTTAAATTAAATGGCGGGGGAGGCGTGAGGCCTGTGTAAGGCCCTTACCTGCTCTCTGCCGGCTCTTCACGACGCGTCGCCATGTCAACGTGGCATCAAATGACGCTGCGGGGTCATGTGACGTGACGCATTGCCAAGCAACACACGTCAAATGATGCTGCGTCCTTGGAGAGGGGGGGGGGGGGGGGGGCGGGAACGCTGGGGCAGTCAGGCAAGGGGTGCAGCTCAGGAAGTTTGCGCCCCGCTGACATACATTACCCGCAGGGAAAGGGAAAAGTCACAGCGGAAACCCCACTGCTGATACCTCTAATCATATATCATTTTATTGGAACTGTTTTCTACTGTGCTATTCCTCACTTGACACTTTCCAAATCACAGCGGCACGCTGGGCAGCACTGGAAAGTACCTGCATAATGATGCAGAGACTCAAGATGAAAATACATCTTTTTGTTCCAGTTATGCTTCAAAATTGCCTCGGTTCGTAAACCCCTCAGATGTTTCTTATTGAACAGAGTACACTGCGCGGTATAGAGAATATTTAGGCTGCAGAGCTGAGGCACAATGGGTTAACAAGGTTATCTTCCTTGGGAGGTAATGCTAATTATCACAAGGTCACTCCCTGACCTCCTTAACTAGCTGATCTCAAACAATACTGGAATTACTCAGGTACAATCATTCAACAAGAAGTATGAAACGTCACGGACACACTATATTTAAACATAGTTACATTGTTCAATTAGACAGTGTAAAGATTTCCTGAAAAGTTACAAAGTAACAGTTAATGTTCTCTTAGGAAATATCTCCTGGTACTTAGGGAACCACGGTCACGTTAAGAAGTCTATTTTTTCCTGGTGTTCAGCCAAATGCTCTTACAAATGGTGTTATCTTGATATACTGTATCCATCCACCTGCTCTGCTCTCAGGCACATATTGTCTTCGTGGCAGAATGCCAGCTGGTGTCCACACAGGAACGGATTCTCAGTAATCACAAGTAAGTCTCCAATTCAATCACCCACCCCACTGCTTCGTGTTACTAACCCTGTGGGAAATGGGGGTCTCCAGATGTTGGTCCGATGGAAGGAAGCACAACTCTCAGAGACATTGCCGTTGTAAAGAATATGTCATGTCCAAAATAGAACAACCATGCCCTTAACCAGGCCCCAACGTCCTACCAGCTAATCAATCTCCCCCGGCCACACAATATTCAATGCAACCTCTTATCGATCAAGTTTAACCTTTGCTAACCTCTAATTGTCCAAAATACTCATCCTTTATTTATAGTTCTAAGGAGTTTATTACACTATGAGGGGGGGGGGGGGGGGGGGGAGAAAGAGAAGAGGGGGAATGACGTGTTTGCCAGATTGTATTCATTATCTTATTGCGGTGTGGGGTTGGACCTTTTCTAGCGGCTGCCAGGATATGTGAGTTAAGTTTGCGGCCATTAAATGTGATGTTTTGGGGTGGTTTGTTCAAAAGTACCACCCAGGGGTCCGGCTCTGATTATTATTTCTATGGACCTGTTTATGAGGATGAGGACCTCGACCAGAGAGAGACCAGAGAGGATTAGAGAGTGCTAATCAGAGGGCAGCTCCACCAGATGTGCAGCATCATCCCCCTTTGGCCACAACCCCCCCCAAAAAAGAAATGACATTTCTTAAAGATACTCCAGTTTACAGGACTCAGCCGTGAGGTTTCCACCAGCGACTAAACTACTTGGGCCCAGCACCTATAGGGCCCAACCTATAGGGCCCCATCCTCCACGTGGCGGAAAATATTCCGCACTTATTTCTAAAGGCCCCCCTCTCTCCACATCTGCTCCCCGGGCCCTACCTGTGATCCATGACCTTGCCCAGCAGGTGCAGCAGCCCACAAAGGTGGGATAAACACCAAAGGCCGCGCTTATAGTGCCGGCGACGCGACGCGAAAACATATACATTGCTGCCGCGTGCGCTCTTAGTGCGCGCGATGGCGACAAAGCAACGGAGCGACTTCGCGTAGACTGGAAGCCGGCAAAATTTGATTTTTCAAGGGCTGTCGCGTCACGTGACGGGCCTTGAACAAATCAAATAGCCGGAATCCCGTGACCCCGCTGCCCGCCGAAACATAACTTTCACCGGGGGCGATGGGTGACGTCACCTGCCGTGTCGCCGTCGCCATCGACGGTACCATAGGCATGGCCTAAGTGAGGCCCCAATGGACGTCAGGCCCAACTTCCGTAATCACCGCCTGGGTTGGCCTCAGCCCCCGCAACCACTCCACAGGTAGGCCCCCGGGTGGAGAGGGGAGGCCACGGGTGGTCCCAACACCAACGTTAGGCCCCAATGGACGTCAGGATCAACTTCCGTAATCATGACTTTGAATTATACAGTATATCATTTCATCGTAAATGTTTTCTACAGTGTACTTTGCTATTTATTCCTCATGGGTATAATATCGAGTTAATTTATTAGTTTTTTTTTTTTTTTTAATTGCCATTCATTTGTGTAATTAGTTTTATTAACAGTGATATATCGATCTTTTCTTATTCTAACGCTTCATCTCCCAGGTGAGAGGGAGGAGGAAACATTGGTTTGTAACCAGGTTTGGCAAACAAGCCCTCAATGAACCAAGTCCGGGAGATTTGGGGTTTCTGAACAAAAAAAACCATCATTTAAAAACTTGAATTTTGGGGGGATAATACAGTTTTTGTTGAAGTTTATGGGACTTTTATAAACGGTGGTAGTGCCGATCAGGGCCCCTTCGCTAGAAATCACCAACTGCAAATCTGTTCGTGACAGAGCACTTCTACCCCGTTAATAATACGAGTAACACACAGCAAGGCTTTGTGCGTCTCCCAGGCGTGCCAGTGCTCGCTGATTTACAGGGAGTCTCACGGATATTTAGCATAAGCAATCCCACTGACATCCACAGGGCCTCACAGATATAAATCGCTGGGTTTCCGTTAGCCTCACCGATTCCTGCTGACATCTCCGTGAAATAGTCAGGCTCATTTCTAGCCCTCTAATTGTACTGCAAATTTTACCTAAATGTCATGGGAACCGCTCATAAAATGAGTCAAAGTAAAAAACTGAGGGGGGCTTTTGTTAATAAATATGAAGTGCCAGGAAGGCGGCTAAAAAACCCTGAATTGTTACATTTCATTATCATATCAGGTCTGCCATGTGCGTTTATTTCTAGAAGTAGGAACAATTAAAATAGTCCCAGACAGGCTACACCCTCAGCAGGAGCCAGGAGGCGGCCATCTTTTATTTGTGATGTCATTTATTCATGCTGAAGGGCACTGACATTCATTACCACCCGACTTCTGCTTCTCATCGAGCAGCACAAACCTGTCCTCATCTTTTGTTTTGGGCGACAGCATCAATGTCTGTGCCGCTCGGGATACACAGAAGCAATAATAACGGGTGAGGGGTTCTAATGCACGTTAACCACTCGCACACATGCAGCATAATGTTTGGCATTGCAAATCAAAGATGTCTGCCTCCTGACTCATGACGATGAGTTAACAATGCTTTAATCCTTTTATTTTGGGTATTAATAATTGAAGGTGACTCTCAATGCAAGACAGAGAAAATACACACTTAGTGCAACTTTGTTTTATCAATACTGCACTACATCAATACTGCATTAACGAGTTTCGCTCATGGAAGAGCTTCATCAGAACGACTTCTGATGAAGCTCTTCCATGAGCGAAACGTGGTAAGTCCAAGCAATTAGGCTACACAAGCCCCCAGAAGTGCCCTGCACTATCGGCATCCGTGGCTCCATACAACGGAAGGATCCGTGACCGGAAGTGACGCGGATTGTTGCCGGAAGTGACGTGACGCGGTCGGAGAGCACAGAGGTTCTGTGCCACCTGTAATCTTTATATGAATTTGCCACACTGATACCATGTAAGTGTGATACTTATCATTTTAATACAATGCAGTATTGATAAAACAAAGTTGCACTAAGTGTGTACTTTCTCTGTCTTGCATTGAGAGTCACCCTGTGGGATCCTGCAGAGTTGAGATTGCCATTAACATTTACTGCTGATCAGACACTGAGTATCTACCCCGTGGGATCATCCTGAGCTGTGATTACTATAAACATCCACTGCTGTTTTACCACTGGGAAAGTGTGAGTCCCTAATTCTGCTGTTCCCAAGATGTCTCTTTTTTAACAAATAGATCGCACTATATTATTTTTGTTTTTTCCCATATGTTGAAATCTGCGCTCCCCACACCTGACTTTGGATATCCGCGAAGGAGATTCGGACCGTCTCAAAAGGGTTGAGCTGCGTTTTCCATATTTCATATTGTTTGAACATATTTGCACATTTAATAGATAAGCATTATTTATTGTTTGAATTAAGTATTCGGTTATAATCACATAGCACCATTTATTTATATATTTATTGCCTCATAGAGGAGCGCCTTAACCACATTTTTGTAATAATCACTTAAGTAGGGTTGCCAGGTGTCCAGTATGGAACCGGACTGTCCTGTATTTGGACACTGTCCAGAAAAAATTAGAGGTAATTCTGGACATGTAGGTGTCCAGTATTGCCTCTCAGACATAGTGACCTGACCGGCTTGGGGGGCCGCGGGATTTCCCTGAGCAGGGCTGTTGCTAGGGGGCTGGTCAGCTTCCTCTGTCCTGATTGGCTGCTGCTGGGTAATGCAGCCAAACAAGAGGAAGTGTCAGGAGCCTGGGGGTGGGGACAAGGAGAGACGGAAACAGCATGGAGCGGAGAGGGGTGTGTGTGTGACTCGAGCGCGTCGCACCTTTCACTATTGTGTCCAATATTTCTGGAAAAACCGCCTTGCAACTCTCCTAGCACCGCAGTGTCAGACCCCTTTCAGATGGGATTGACGTACTTTGCTTTGCTGCAATTCCTTCTCGCACGTCCAATCCGTGCGGACAAGGCTTTTTGTTTTAGAAGCAGTTTCACTCCGGCTCTTTCAATCGGTTTGTCCAAAAAGCCTCCAACTCTCATTTCTTTACGTCAACTGGAATTCACGTGGCTCCATTATCCAGATGCCTCTAGGGCGGCGACATTGGTATTGCAAGTTCCATGCGGAGCCTGAGATATGGGTCATGCTGGGAGAGAGCACCACCCATTATCTCAGCCACACCCATAAGTCAGGCTCTGGATGGAGTTAGCATCACCTCAGGTCCTTCCGCTTCTAGAGCACGTACACGCCGGCGTCGTGGCTGTTACACCGGGCTGCTTGTCACTTTTGTACAGATGCAGTTTAAACCATGAAATTTGCAAAGAAACAGAGAAAAGGATTTTTTTTCCTCACATTTCATTCGACGACTTGTGAACATGCGAGACCGCGCGGTCTGCCGCTGACAACTTCAGGGCTGCGGGACTATGCCCTTAAGAGTCTGGAAAAGGGCATTCATTTCATCCGGAAACGCTGAGTCTTTCCTCAGCTGTCAGCTTGCAATATTGTTTCTATAATCTGATAAAGCAGCCGGCAGCCCCTCGGCGACGGGGCACCTGAGGGGCAAGGCTCCTCTCCCTCCCCCACCCCCCTCTCCTCACTTTGGCTAGGCCGGACCGCGCGCTGCTTCCCCTCCCCCCTTTTCCTCACCACATCACGGTTTGACGCGGGGGAGATGGCGGGGCTAAGGGGATTCAAAGGAGGGCAGGCGTCCGGAAAGAAGTCCGCCCCCTGCCGAGAAGTTCCCTCCCAGCCGTCCCTTTTGTTTTGTGTGATACCATGACAATTGCATGGTTATATTGGTAGATGGTTGTGTTGTATTTTGATGTCCCCTTTCCCCAAAAAATAAAATATTGTATATGTACAAAGGAAGAAAATGAAGGCGAGACTTTGCTGTCCGCCATGTTTGAGGTGGGCATTCCAAGGCGTGTGTTGCCTTCCTCGCGGCAGCTGTTGGGGGAGTGGGGGTAAGTGCGCATTAATGCTGCCAGCGAGGACTCTATGGTGCGATAAAGCTCTCTGGTGGCTGGGGGCAGCGAGTGGGCAGGGCTCATTTGTGTGTTAGTCCTTGGGGCCCCGTCTCGCTTAACGGCCAGGCCGGTGGGGCGCCCGGCTTGGTGGGTCTTGCGGGCCATAGTTGGGGTGCTGTCAGCCTTTACCCAGGGGGAGCACACTGGCAGGGTTGGCACTTACCAGGTTTTATTATTTGTGGATATAAACCCGCGGCCTTGTTACCTCCAGACCTTCATTGTGTGTTTATTTATTATATGCGGGTTGCGGGGAGGGAAGGGGAACGTTCTCACAGGCTCCAAAATCAGATAGCACATTAATATTCTACTTCATATGTATATGATATCATTGAAATGTAATATTTACTTGTCCGATTTATGCTATTTTGGCTTTGTGTAATCATTTGATACTTTTGCTGTTATCCATTTACAATGTGATTCTGCATTCAATATACTGTTAACCATCTTCTGGGGTCTTGTTATCTTTACTTGTGATTCACGCTCCACTTACCTTTGCGATGTCGTTATTTTGACGCGAGTGGCGTATGCCACCTGAGCATTAGCCACTTTAAATAATCTGGCTTTCTATTGTTCATTATTCCTTTTATACATTTTCTGTCTCATGTGTATACCTTGTGGGCTTATGGGGAAGCAGTAGTAATCCTATTCACTGATGTTTCTCCATAACAGAGAGGTCTGTGATTAGCAAGGCAAAGCGCCGTGTGCTCAACATGGAAACATCTTGCGTGTACCTGCTTCTTTAATAACTATCTCAATGCAATGCTAGATCCTTGAGACTTTTCCCTTAGGTTACTGTTCTGCATTCCAGTCGCGTGCCCATCGCGCGTCTGCTGACTGCACGTTCTTCTGCTGGTTTGTTTATTTTTTCACCTTTTAAGAGTACTAACCTTTTAAGTACAAGTGATTGAAAATCAATACTATATAGCCAAGTCTCCTTTTTATATCTTTGTAAATAAGTCTCCCAGCAGACAATCCCCTGCTTTCCATGGGCGCCCTTTCTTTTCCTATACTGCTTCTTTACACTGGTTTAGTCCCAGTTTTTGCAGCCAGGAGACTTTTGTAAGTAAAACCTAAGGACACTCCCTAAATCGGAGACTGGGCAGAATGGCAGCCAAGTGGCGTAAAGTGAAAGGGGGTGATGTACAGTATCAAGGCAAATTTGGAGTAACATTGTTGTATATTGTGTCATTTTCCTCTTGTGTCTCTTTGCGTCAGTGTGTCAGTGTATCACATGCCATATGCTTGTGATTTTCAATAGGAGGAGTTGGGGAAGAGTTACACGATGTGGAGATTATCGTGAGATGTATAAAACTGCGTCTTTTTTAATCTTTTATTTGCATCAAAACATTTGCCACGTCTGAGGCGGCGAAAACTTTGCACCAAACGTAAGAAACATGAACTTTTGGCGCAAAACAGAACACAGAGCAACGTGTCAGAACGCAGAGCAACGCATCAAACAGAACACAGAGCAACGCGTCAAACAGGACACAGAGCAATGCGTCAAACAGGACGCAGAGCAACGCGTCACACAGAACGCAGAGCAATGCCTCGAACAGGACACAGAGCAACGTGTCAAACAGGACACAGAGCAACGCGTCGCGAGCTCTGCATTCTGTTTGAAGTGTGACTTCTGCGTTCTGTTGTGACGAGTTGACTACTGCGTTTGTTTGATGCGTTGCTCTTGCGTTCTGTGGTAACGAGTGCTCTGTGTCCTTGTTTGACGCGGGCTCGGATTTCTGTGTGTGATGCATTGCTTTGCGTTCTGTGACGTGTTGACTCGGTTCTGTTGACGCGTTGCCTCTGTGTCCTGTTTGATGCGTTGCTCTGTGTCCTGTTTGAGATTGCCTATGCGTTCTGTGTGGAACGCGTTGCTATGTTTCCTGTTTGACGCGTTTGCTCTGCGTCTGGTGACGCGGTTGTTGACGTTTGTTTGACGTGGCTTGCGTTCTGTTTGATGCATTCTCACGTTGTTTGCATTCTAGCGTTCTGTTTGATGGGTTTCTCCTGCGTTTGTTTGATGTATCCTGCTTCGTTGATGAGTTTTGCGTCGTTGATGGTTCTAGTATGGTGATGATTTCTCTGCAGTTCTGTTTGGTGTGTTATTGCGTTCTGTTGATCGAGTTGCCTCTGTGTCCTGTTTGATGCATTTCTGCGTTCAGTGTGTGATGTCGCGTTCTATCGCGTTGGTCTCTGCGCGTTGCTATTGCATTCTAGTCGCGTCTCGCGTTGGTTGCGTGTTGACGCGTTGAGGAGCTCATGCATTCTGTTTTGAAGTGTTTTGCGCTGTGACGCGTGCTCTGCTGTTATTCTGCGTTCTGTGTGCTTGATCGTGTCATGTGACCGTTGCTTGCGTTCTGTGTGAGCGTTGCTCTTGCGTTCTGTGACGTGTTGCCTGCTTTTCGCGTTGCGGTCTGGATTATGCGTTTCTGCTTGTTAAGCGGTGCTCAGCGTGTGTGACGCGTGTTTCGTTTTGTTTGACGCGTTGCTCTGCGTGTCTGTGTGATGCGTTGCTGCGTTCTGTTTGACCGTTCTCTGCATTTCTGTTGACGCTGTCTGGTCTGTTTGATGCTTGCCTTGGTCCTGTTTGTGTTGACACGTGCTATGCAGTTCTGTGTGACGCGTTGCTTGTGCTGTTTTTACGTTGTTGATCATTGACGGTGCTCATGCGTTTTTTGACGACGTTGCTACTGGTCCTGTTGACGCGTTCTCTGCCATACTGTTTGACGCGTTGCTCTGCGTTCTGTTTGATGCATTGCTCTGCGTCCTGTGTGACACGTTGCTCTGCATTCTGTGTGACGTGTTGCTCTGTGTTCTGTTTGACACGTTGCTCTGCATTCTATTTGACAGCGTGTCTGCGTTCCGATTTTTGAACGCATTTCGTCTTGACGTCTCTGTGTCGTTGACGCGTTGCTCTGTGTTCTGTTGATGCGCTGCGTTGCCGTGCTCGTGTTCTGTTTGCCGCACGTTCTGCGTTTTTTAACGCGTCACACAGAACGCAGAGCAACGCGTCAAACAGAACGCAGAGAGCTTGATATATAATATATTTAACTGCACTATATGTATCAAACAAAAAATCATAGTGATCTCAATGGGATTGCTTTCTTTGATACATATGGTAGAGATATTTGGCCCCATAATCGCACCACCGTGGCCTGAATACACACACACGCACACGCACACGCACGCACGCACGCACACACACACACACACTCCAGGTTCACAGTGGGATAACGATCCAGTCCTGGGTTTGATTTCCTGGTTATTCTGACGTCTGGAACATTCACAGGACGAGGTGATTTGGCAGATATGCGCATAGAACCCATAGACTTGCTTGCATTAATTAGCAATTTAAGGAATATTAACGAGTGTAGTGAGGGAAGATTTCTTGACACCCATATTTTCCCATTATGTGTGTATGTATATCTCTATTTAGCGCCACTCCCGTACACAGCGCTTCGCAGCAGTAATACACGTGAATTGGGGTTTGACCCGAAGACTACAGGTTTCGCCCGCGTATCTCCGAGCTATGGGTTTACCTGTAAAATTTCCAGGCGGCGGCATCTCCCCCTGCAAATCCCGTCAACATGGCAGCGCGATGTCAAATGGTGTTGCGTTGCCATGACAACGGGATGCTACGTGGCGTCACCTGAGGACCCATTGCCATGAAAAAGGGGCGCTACATGACGTCACCACGAGGCATTCCGTTGCCATGACAACGGGGCGTCACGTGATGCCTCGGCACCATAAGGCGTCCCGTTATGGCAACTTCACACCGCGTGATTGTCATGGCAACGCGCGCCATTTGTCGGGAGATGCCGCAGGTAAGAGAAATAAATATATAAATAAATGTGAACAATGTTATTTGCAAAAAGTCTCTGAGTTAGCCTTCCATAGACAGTGGCATCCCTGCATAATAATATAACATGCAACAGTAGGAAAAGGAGCCCCTGCACCAAAGAGCTTACAATCTAAATTAAACTATAACCTCTGCAGGACAAATTGTTATGTATATCTCGTATCACCATTGTACAGCGCTCAGAACATGCTGTTGCCTTCTCAGTGATAAAAAAAAAGGACAATAATAATACCGGGTTGCATGAAATCCTATATCCGCTAATATAATTTCGTCCCGCCTTTAGCGCAACCACAAAGAAGCAGTTTGAGACTTTTGCGGCTCGCGCTCTGCCCGCAGAGTTAGACAGGGAAATAAGCAGTGTATTACACCCACGGCCACCTCAAGGAGACGATAGTTGGATGTCTATCTGAAGCGGGCAGAGTCATCTCCTTTCCGCATCTCCTGGCCGCCCTGCTTCGCGGTGACGGGACACTCAGTGAGAGATTTAAGGGATTATTATAGGGGACTTTACGGGAGGAACCGCTGGCTCCTCATTATATCGCAACTTTGCTCCTCTCACAAACACGCATTTCCGCCTCCTCTGCTTCCATTAATTACACCGTGCCTGAGGTGACATTAGCCTCTGTAGCGCCGGTTTGTGTAGCGTGTCAGCGCCGTTCCATCTGACAGCAGAGACGCTCATAATGTGACAATTTGCAAACACCTCTGCCTCGCTGCACAAAACCCATCACTTCTCATACAAAACAGGCTACGGGATAATTACTGGCTGGCTTCTCCTGGAAGGAGTCAGACAACCACATTGCTAGAAATGTCTGTTAAAAATAGGTTCAACTAGAAAACAGATCACTCTTTTTAGTAATGGTTTGTTTTGCCGGAGGTAACCCGGCACACACTGCTCAGTAATGCAGCACTCATCCCTCCGGCGTTATACTGTATATAGTCTCTGATAACTGAGAGCCAAGCGGCACCTGGCTTTGTATACAGCTTTGTGCATGCAAAGACAATATGTGCTGAATGTTTAATGTTTTTCTGCAGGTACATCGTTCCTGTTTATTGTGTAAGTTGTGTGGGCCACGTGTCTGAGTGCACTTATTTAGGAAGTGTTCTGTATGTGTGCCACATCTTTGTAGCAATAGTTTGGGAGTAACGTTCTGTTGAGTCTCTGATTACTCTCGATGACCAGCGTTCCTAGGAGCCCTTGCGTTCCCCGGGCATCCCTAAAGAGTTCCCTGTAAATTTCAGGTCATTTGAAAAATTTACAAAATACAGAAGAATTTACCATCTGATCTCAGCCGCACTATTAGAGAGGGTTGGGGTTCCTTACAATGCATCTGATCTCAGACGCGCTATTAGAGAGGGTTGGGGTTCCTTACATTGCATCTGATCTCAGACGCACTATTAGAGAGGGTTGGGGTTCCTTACAATGCATCTGATCTCAGACGCACTATTAAAGAGGGTTGGGGTTCCTTATAATGCATCTGATCTCATACGCGCTATTAGAGAGGGTTGGGGTTCCTTACAATGCATCTGATCTCAGACGCGCTATTAGAGAGGGTTGGGGTTCCTTACAATGCATCTGATCTCAGACGCACTATTAGAGAGGGTTGGGGTTCCTTATAGTGCATCTGATCTCATACGCGCTATTAGAGAGGGTTGGGGTTCCTTACAATGCATGATCTCAGACGCGCTATTAGAGAGGGTTGGGGTTCCTTACAATGCATCTGATCTCAGACGCGCTATTAGAGAGGGTTGGGGTTCCTAACAATGCATCTGATCTCAGACGCACTATTAGAGAGGGTTGGGGTTCCTTACAATGTGTCTGATCTCAGATAGTGAAGTGGAAAGGGGACACATGAGGTTAGGAAAGCTATGTGACCCAATGTCCTTGTGTTCAGGAGTGAGAGGTATATGACCTGCTGACATTGTCAGAGTGGCTTATGTGAGGGCATGAGAGGTTCCCATAGACTTTGTGAGGCGTGTTCCAGTTGTCCATGTGAGGCTGTGAGAGGTATGTGTCCCTAAAGTCTGTGAGACAACAGGTATGTGTGCCTGTTGTCTATGAGAGGGGTGTGTCCCCATTGTCCATGTGAGGTATGTGTCATCATAGTCTGTGAGATGTATGTGTCCCCATTGTCCATGTGAGGTATGCGTCACCATAGTCTGTGAGATGTATGTATCCCGTTGTCCATTTGAAGCTTTGAGAGCTATGTGCCCCCGTTGTCCATGTGAGGCTGTGTGATGTATGTGTCCCTGTTGTTCATGTGAGGCTGTGAGAGGTATGTGTCCCATTGTCCATGTGAGGCTGTGAGAGGTATGTGTCCCGTTGTCCATGTGAGGCTGTGAGAGGTATGTGTCCTTGTTGTCCATGTGAGGCTGTGTGATGTATGTGTCCCGTTGTCCATGTGAGGCTGTGAGAGGTATGTGTCCCGTTGTCCATGTGAGGCTGTGAGAGGTATGTTTCCCTGTTGTCCATGTGAGGCTGTGTGATGTATGTGTCCCGTTGTCCATGTGAGGCTGTGAGAGGTATGTGTCCCGTTGTCCATGTGAGGCTGTGAGAGGTATGTGACCCTGTTGTCCATGTGAGGCTGTGTGATGTATGTTTCCCGTTGTCCATGTGAGGCTGTGAGAGGTATGTGTCCCTGTTGTCCATGTCAGACTGTGTGATGTATGTGTCCCATTGTCCATGTGAGGCTGTGAGAGGTATGTGTCCCTGTTGTCCATGTGAGGCTGTGTGATGTATGTGTCCCATTGTCCATGTGAGGCTGTGAGAGGTATGTGTCCCGTTGTCCATGTGAGGCTGTGAGAGGTATGTGTCCTATTGTCCATGTGAGGCTGTGAGAGGTATGTGTCCCGTTGTCCATGTGAGGCTGTGAGAGGCATGTGTCCCGTTGTCCATGTGAGGCTGTGAGAGGTTTGTGTCCCGTTGTCCATGTGGGGCTGTGTGATGTATGTGTCCCGTTGTCCATGTGAGGCTGTGTGATGTATGTGTCCCGTTGTCCATGTGAGGCTGTGAGAGGTTTGTGTCCCGTTGTCCATGTGGGGCTGTGTGATGTATGTGTCCCGTTGTCC